>PITA01017867.1:0-35769 GCA_004023965.1 Spilogale gracilis
GACCCTCCAATTTGTTTCTACCTTTTTGCTGATGTTCTTTGTCTCTCGTGGCGGTCCAGAAGTGGGAAATATCACATTTCAGGCTGGTTTCATGGGTGTTCACGGTGGTCTTGTAGTGGTTTTTTTGTTGGAATTCAGCTCTCTTCAGGGAACTCCCTGAAATGCGGTCACCTGGCCTTCCGCCATCTTGACCCCCCAAGTACATGCCTTTTAATCCATGGCTTAAACTTAGTCTTTCTACGAATTATGAGGGATTAAACCTTAACAAGAAAGTGATGTCTGTTTTTACTTCTTTTGCTTAACATTTTACTGGAGATTCTAGCTCAAGGGTCAGCAATTTCTTTTTATAAAAGGCAGATGTTAAATATTTTAGGCTTTGGGAGCCATATGGTCTCTGCTGCTGTGGAAAGTAGCCATAAATACGTGTAAATGAATGAATGGCTATGTTCCAATAAAGCTTTATTTATGGACATGAAATATGAATTTCATGTAATTTTCATGTGCCATGAAATAGTATTCTTTAATTTTCTTTTAAACACTTAAAAATGTGAAAACCATTCTTGGATTATAGGCTGTACACAAAAAAGCAATGTTTAGAGTTGGCGTGCCGTCCATAGTTTGCTGAACCTGGTTTTAGCCAGTATTGATAAGGCAACGAAAAGAAATAAAAGGCATACAGTTTAAAAATGAAGTAAAGCTGTTTTTATCCAAAGATGATATGATTAATTATGTGAAGTCTTTAGGAATGTACTTTAAGAGCTACTAGAATTGGGGCGCCTGGGTGGCTCAGTTGGTTAAGCGACTGCCTTCGGCTCAGGTCATGATTCCGGAGACCTGGGATCGAGTCCCACATTGGGCTTCTTGCTTGGCGGGGAGCCTGCTTCTCCCTCTCTCACTCCCCTTGCTTGTGTTCCCTCTCTGTCAAGTAAATAAAATCTTAAGAAAAAAAAAAAGCTACTAGAATTAAGTTTAGCAAGGTTGCAGGATGCAAAATCAGTATAATATTTAACTGTATTTCTATATACTAGCAACAAACAATAGGAAATTGAAATTAAAAAGTAATTTACATGGCTATTACAAAATATGGAATTTTTAGGGATAAGTATGACAAAAAAATGTTCAAGACCTATACCCTGAAAACTATGATGTGTTGTTGAAAGAGATTAAAGAAGACATAAATAAATGGAGATCTGCATTATGGTCATGGATTGGAAGACTGAATGTTGTATGGATGTGAATTTTTTTTTTAAAGATTTTAATTTTTTGAGAGAGGGAAAGAGCATGAACAGAGGGAGGGGCACAGCATGAGCAGGGGGAGGGGCAAAGGGAGAGAGAAAAACCACTGAGCAGGGAGTCTTACTGACATGGGGCTCTATTCCAGGATCCTGGGATAAATGGGTCTATGGATTCAATACAATTGCAACAAAAATACTTCTAGGCCTTTTTTTGTTTTTGTTTTTTTTTTGGTTTTAACAGTAATTGACAATCGGGTATGATTTATATGAAAATACATAAGAACTGGGGTAGCTAAAACAGTGTTGAAAATTTAAACTACCTGATTTTAAGACTTAATAAAATTTATAATGAATCAAACATTGTGATGTTGGTGTAAAGTTAGATGTACAGAACGATGGAACAGAATAAAGGCAGTGGAAATAAATGAAATAGTAGAAATAGGGGCGCCTGGGTGGCTCAGTTGGTTAAGCAACTGCTTTCGGCTCAGGTCATGATCCTGGAGACCCTGGATCGAGCCGCATATTGGGCTTCCTGCTTGGCGGGAAGCCTGCTTCTCCCTCTCTCAGTCCCTCTGCTTGTGTTTCCTCTCTAGCTGTGTTTCTCTCTGTCAAATAAATAAATAAAATCTTTAAAAAAAATAAGAAATAGTAGAAATATATGATCAGTTGATTTTTGTCAAAGATTTCAGGGCAATTCTGTGAGGAAAATGATCATCTTCAACAAATGGCGCTGTAACAATTGGATATCTATATATAAAAAATAAACGGACTTAATCCTTGCACAATTTATAAAAATTAAATATATACTAGATTTAAATGTAATATTGAAGTCTTTATTTAAAATCAGTTGATTAACATATAGTGTATTATTAGTTTCAGAGGTAGAGTTCAGTGATCCATCAATTGTATATAATACCCAGTGCTCATTACTTCAAGTGCTCTCCTTAGTGCCCATCACCTCATCTCTCCCCACCCCACCCCTCCAGCAACCCTCAGTTTGTTTCCTGTAGTTAAGAGTCTCTTATGCTTTGTCTCCCTCTCTGATTTCATCTTATTTTATTTTTCCCTCCCTTACCCTGTGTTCGTCTGTTTTGTTGCTTTAATTCCACGTATGCATGAAATCATATATTTGTCTTTCTCTGATTGACGGAGTAATATTCCGTGTGTGTGTGTGTGTGTGTGTGTGTGTGTGTGTGTGTGTGTATACATCTATTCATCAGTGGATGGACATCTGGGCTCTTTCCATATTTTGGATTGTGGACATTGCTGCTATAAACACTGGGGTGCATATACTCCTTAGAATCACTATTAAAACCTAAGTCTTTTTTTTTTTTTTTTTAATTTAATTTAATTTAATTTTATTTATTTATTTTTTTATTTATTTATTTTTTTAATTTGACAGAGAGAAACACAGCCAGAGAGGGAACACAAGCAGGGGGAGTGAGAGAGGGAGAAGCAGGCTTCCTGCCGAGCAGGGAGCCCGATGTGGGACTCGATCCCGGATCTTCAGGATCATGATCTGAGCTGAAGGCAGTCGCTTAACCAACTGAGCCACCCAGGCGCCCCCAAAACCTAAGTCTTTAAAACTGGAATAAAACATAGATAATTTTATTGACTTTGAGTTTGGCAAAGATTTCTTGTAATAGGATATTAAAAAACATCAAGTATAAGAGAAAAAGAATCAGTAATTCGGATTTGATCATAATTCAAAACCTTGCTTTTCAGAAGACACTGTTACAGAAATGAAAGGCATGACACAGACAGGGAGAAAGTATTTGCAAAAGGCTTGTATCTAGTTTACAAAGAACTCTTAAAACTCAATAATAACTGAGTTTAAAAATGGACAAGTTTGTTTAAATAGACATTTTACAAAATAGAATATCTATATGGTAAGGAAACACGGGAAAAGATGCCCTCAGTTTCTTTAATTATTAGGGAAAAGCAAATAAAAACCAAAATGATATACTACTAACCCACCACTAAGATGTCTAAAATTAAAAAGATGACCATACCAAGTGTTGACTAAGATGTGTAGCAGCCATACTCTCATATATTGCTGAAAGTAATTTAAGTGGAGCAACCACTCTGGAAGACAAAATTTGGTCGTTTTGTTAAAAGGTTAAGCGTATACCTACCATGTGACCCAGCATTTTTACTCCTAGGCCAAGAGAGATGAAAGCATATGTCCACACAGAGTTGTATACAAATATTCAAAGACATTATATTTATAATAGCCCCAAACTGGGAACAACGAAATATCCATCAACTAGGTGAATGGATAAACATTTTGCTGCATTTCCATTGGAATACTACTAGCAATAAAAAGGAAAGAACTATTAATACATCCAATAATATGGAAGAATCTTAAAATAATCCTGCCAAGCTAAGGAAACCAGGGGAAAGGAAGACTATATATTTTATGGTTCTATTTATATAAACTTCTGAAAAATGTACATTTACCTATAGTGATATAAACGAGATCATTAATGCCTGGGGTCTGAGGGTGGAGAGGGAAATGTGAGGGGTGGATTACAAAGTGGCATGATGAAATTTTTTTGGCATTTTCACTATGTTCCATTAGCTTGATTGTGGTGATTTTGTAGGTATGTACATATATCAAAACTAATCATATTACTTTAAAATATGTATTTTGTTGAACATCAATTATATCTCAATAAAGCTGTTATCAAAAGAATATTTATACCTACACATGTGGTAATAATCATAGAGGATTCCACTCCCCATTTAATTATTTACAAGTTTTAGCCCTTTGCTAGCTTGTGTATTTAGAGCTTGGTTTCACAGAACTATCATAGTGGAAATGATTAAGTTGGCATCATTTTAATCATTGCTTCAGTAATCTATTCTTTATACCAGAGGGATGAAAGTAAGTGTGTTGTATATTTTTATGTTCCTCATAAAGTATCATTTATGTATGGTAATAGTCTTTATTTCATCCATTTTATTTTTTCCTCAGATGGTAATAAAGAGCTCTGTATGAGTCCATATATTACTGTGCTTAATTTCTGCTCTTCTTTAGTGTTAAGGTCTTTTAAAAATTAATTAAAAAAATTTTTTTGAGTCATCTCTATGCGAAATGTGGGGCTTGAACTCACAACCCAGAGATCAGAATTGTATGCTCTACCAACTGAGCCAGCCAGGCACCCCTAAAACTTTATTTTTTAGCTAGCATGTAGTACAGTTGACTATTTTTGTCATACAGTCCTATGAATTTTAACTTATGTATAGATTAGTATAACCATCACAAGTAGGATGAGTAGCTCTTCCATTATTAAAAAACAATTGTCCTGTCCCTTTGTAAGTCCATCCCCCTCTTTTTTTTTTTTTAAAGATTTTATTTATTTGGCAGAGAGAAACACAGCTAGAGAGGGAACACAAGCAGAGGGAGTGAGAGAGGGAGAAGCAGGCTTCCCGCCGAGCAAGGAGCCCAATGTGGGACTCGATCCCAGGTCTCCGGGATCATGACCTGAGCCGAAGGCAGTCGCTTAACCAACTGAGCCACCCAGGCAGCCCCATCCCCCTAACTCTTAATGCTCAGCAACTGCTGCTGTTTTCTCTATCACTGTAGTTTTTTTTTTTTTTTTAAGAATGCCATATAAATGGTCATTATGAATGTTTTGAGACTAATTTCTTCATTCATCATAATGTCTTTGAGATTCATCCAAGTTGTTTAGTATAGAAGTAGTCCATTCCTTTTTTATTGCTGAGTATTATTTATCTATGTGCCTATTAAAGGATATTGGGTTGTTTACAGTTTTTGGCTATTATTATTATTTTTAGTTTTTGGCTATAGTAAGTGCAGCTGCTGTGAACATTTTAAATAGGTTTTGTGTGAACATGTATTTTAATTTCTTTAGGGTAAATACCCAGGAGAGACTGTCTGGTGGATTGTAATTATATGTATAAATTTATAAGGATCTGCCACATATTTTGCCAGCACACAGCAGTGAATGAGAGTTTTACATGCTTTTTATCATTGTTAACATTATTGCTCTTATTTTCTATTTTAGCCAATTCTCATATATCGATAGTACTTGTCTCATTGTGGTTTTAATTTAAATTTCTCTAATGGATAACGACATTGAATATCTTTTTATTTGCCTTTCATTTTTCCCAGTTTCAAATTGGATTTCTTAATATTGAGTGGTGAGCATTTAAAAATATATTCTAGATGAGAGTGCCTGAGTGGCTTAGTTGGTTAAGTGTTTGCCTTCGACTCAGGTCATGATCCCAGAGTCCTGGGCTTCTTGCTCAATGGGGAGTCTGCTTCTCTCTTTTCCTCTTCCTCCCACTCTCCCTGCTTCTGCTTTCTCTCTGTCAAATAAATAAAATCGTAAACAAACAAAAAATACACACACACACACACACACACACACACACACACACACAGTCCAGATGCAAATCCTTTGTCAGGTGTCATTTGCAAACATCTTTCCTAGCCTACAACTTGTATTTTTATTCTCCTAACAGTGTCTTTTGCAGAGAAAAAGGATTTAATTTTGATGAAGTTCAATTTATTACTGTTTTTCTTCTGTAGATTATGTTTTGGTATTGTATCTAAGAATTATTTGCCTAATCCAGGGTCGTGAAGGTTTTCTCTTGTGATTTCTCCCTCAAAAAGCTTTATAGCTACATGCATTTAGATCTAGGATCAATTTGGATGTAATTTTTGTGTAAGGAGTGAGGTTTATGTCAATGTCTGTGTTCTTTGCATATGAATGTCCAACACCATTTGTTAAAATGATTTATTTTCTACTGACTTTCCTTGGCATCTTTGTAAAATGTTGGTTGGTCATGTGTGTGTAAGTCTGTTTCTGGACTCTTTATTCTGTTCCATTGATTTATATATTTATCTTTTTACTAATACCACACTGTTTTGATTATTGTATCTTTATGGTAAGCCTTAACAGTTGGGTAGTAGGCACAGGGTCAGTGGGCTGGGGCTGGGCCATTGTGCAAGTGGGTGCTTGTGGTGCCTTGGCCCATTCATAATGCAGGCTTGGTACATGGATGAGTCCATTCACTACCAGAGGTGGCCCCACCATGCCATGCCCAGCCACCTGGTCAGCGTGGAGCAGCTGTGCTGGTTCAGGGTTCTTTACTGGGAGCTGGCTGCTGACAAATAGGAGAATGATCAAGAATTAGAGAAGATCTAAAGAGAGACTACTCCTGGATGGACATAATAACTATATGTGAAGATGAACTATGAAGTTATGAAAAAAATATTAAGATGTTCTATGAGGAGCATTTGCACCTGCATTTGCTACATCTTGGATGGCAGTGGGTACTTTGATATGAGAGATAAAGAGGACCAATGGATCCTCATTCTCATGGAAGAAAGAGACATGTTAACTCTTTCTGCAGGGATTTATTACCACTTCACCCTGGAGGAAAGGAACTATGTGAAGGCCATGGGGCTATTTGTAGGAGAACTGGTGTGCACGGTGTACAACTAGCCAGCTGACCATTTTGAGGCTTGAGGAGAGGGAAGTACACGGAAGTTTTGGCACAAACAGTGTAGAGGTGCATCTGGGGACCTAACTCACCCTTTGCTCTGGTGAATATCCTGAATGTGATCACAGCAGAGAACTTGTCCTCTTTCTTTGCTTTTATATTATAGACTTGGGGCTAGGTGAGCTTTCCTTTGCAAGACATTTGATCAGAGTATGTTTTAATGAAAGGAACTTTATTATAAAAGTGATTTTTACATGGAAGAAACTGAAAATGTGGACAAATCCCTTTCATTTTACCTAATTCAAGATCAGAGGTCAGCAACCCTGTGTCAGCACATGTCTTTGCCTTTAACCTGAATGAGAGTCATCTCCCCTAATTTAAGTGCCAAGCTGCTCTACCTGGACCTGGTTTTTTGATTGTAAGGAGATGTTGGTTGGTGCCGTGACTGCTTTCAAAGAAGGTGTCATAGTAGATTTTAGTACTGGCCACTTCTCTCCCAGAACTGGGTGCTCAATGGGCTGTTTGGGGCAAGCTCTCATATTAATGAGGAGATACTTGGAGATTCTTATGCCAGTTTTTTGTTCAAAATAAAGTAGCTGCCTTAATTTTATACTCTTGGCTGGGAGTCCTTCTATTCAAGTATGTATTATTCATTAATACCCCATTTAGAAAAAAAAGTTGCATAGTATAATTAGTATGAATTTCTTTGTCAAATTGTTTTAGTTATTTGCATATCTTTGCCTTTCCATGTACATTTCAGAAACACCTTATCTATATGTACCAAAAGTCCTGCTGTGATTTTAATTGGAATTGTGTTAAATCTGTAGGTCAGTTTGGGGATAATTGACATTTTCACCAGGTTGATTCATGAACTCCATTTATTTAGGTTTTCTTTGATTTTTTAAATCAGCATTTGTTATTTTGAGCTTAGACATCCTATATGTGTATTGTTAGATTTATACCTAAGTATTTCATTTTTTGGAGCTATTGTGATATTTTTAAAAAGTTTTGTTTTTATAGTTCAGCGTCTTTTTTTAAAAATAATTATTTTATTGATGAGGCAAGTTAGTTTAGTACCAAAGATTATGTATACTTTGATCTTCCTTCTCAAAGAATTAGGCAAGTTCTAGCAAAAACATATAGTGCAAAATTTGTAAAATGACAGGAGCTAGAGGCTGTGTTTGAAAAGGCATTATTCACAGTTAAACTGGAACCATTCATTATCAAAAGGATCTTATTTCTAAGGGCCATGAATGGACAACTGTCACCTTATGGCTTTTAAAAGTTTTAGAATTAGTAAAAATAAAAATAACTTACTTGATATTAAAACTCTAAAATAGACTAGATATTTTGGCCATATCATAAGATAATTTGGCCTTGAGTAATTTTTTCTTAAGATACCCAGATTAAATGATGGAAATATTCCGAGGACTGCTTTCAACTAGAGAAAACTAATGTTTGAGTGTTCACAACCCTTCTACCTCTAGTAATTCGTAACTTTTCAGTGATACATTTGAAAGCTTGTTTTATCTTAAAGTCATTCATATTAAGCTTCTTCAATAATTGGGACACTGGGGTACCTCAGTCAGTTAAGTATCTGCCTTCAACTCAGGTCATGATCTCAGAGTCCTGGGATCGAGCACTGGCATTGGACTCCTTGCTCAGCAGGGACCCTCCTTCTTCCACTGCCTCCTGCTCCCCCAGGTTGTGCTTTCTCTGTCTCTCTCCCTGACATATAAATAAATTCTTAAAAAGATTAAAAAAAATTCTTCAACTCCTTTTAGGTTATAATGCAATTCTTTTTTTTTTTTAATAAAGATTTTATTTATTTATTTGACAGAGAGACACAGCTAGAGAGGGAACACAAGCAGGGGGAGTGGGAGAGGGGAAAGCAGGCCTACCGCCGAGCGGGGAGCCTGATGTGGGGTTCTATACTGGGACTCCGGGATCATGACCTGAGCCCATGGCAGATGCTTAACAACTGAGACACCCAGGTGCCCCTGCAGTTCTTTTTTAAAAAAGATTTATTTTAGAGAAAGAGAGCACTCATCTATGTCTGTGTGCAGCAAGTAGGCGGAGGAGCAGAGGAGGAGAGGGAGAGAATCTCAGGCAGACTTGGAGTGAGCGTGGAGCTTGCTACTGGCTCCATCTCATGACCCTGAGGTTATGGCTTTAGCCCAAACCAAGAGTGGGACGCTTAACTGAATGAGCCACCCAGGTGCCTGGTTATGATGAAGTCCTTAAAGGCTTTGCTGGAAGCCAATTTTAAAAATTAGAGTAATTTTGACATTGTTATATAGAAAAAAAACTTTTTCAAAACACAAAAATTGTGTGTTTGTGTGGGTGCTGCTGTGGGGAAGCTGAATGATGTAAAGAGAAGTGAATGGCAAGCTTTCCTATTATTCAGACGACACTTTCAGCCTAGTTTTATCTAAAATGCAACCCTATTCTGTGCTTTAGTTTTTCTCAACATACTATATATTTTCTTTATGTTTATTACTGTCTGCTTCTGCCAATAGAATGTGGGCTTTTGGGGGGCAGCTTGTGTGTATTATTTGCTGCTTTATTTGCTTTGTACCCGGTGCAGAAGAGGCACTCATATATTATTATGCATGTCTTTATGGTATCAGAATGAATGTCTATATTTTAGTCACAATTATATACTGAAGTAGTAGGCTTTTTTTTTGGTTTGTTTGTTTTAGAGTATACCATGTTTTTTTTTGGTGCGTTCATCTACTCATTTCTTATTTATGGTGCTTTATACATTTCTTTGGAGCCCTGTTTGAAGATTAAAAATTCTAACTCCTAATGTGTTTCTAGGAGGTGTTAGTAGTTGTACTGATCCATTGAACAACTGATCCAACAACGTTGGTTTTTCTGGACCTTCTTAACAACTTGAGACAGATGTCTTCTTGCAATTTCAGTTACCTTCTAAAAACAGGATTTTGTGGGCGCCAGGATGGCTCAGTCATTAAACATCTGCCTTCAGCTTCGGTCATGATTTCGGGTTCCTAGGATCGAGCTCCCTTTGTGATTGGACATTTTTCTTTTCTCTTTTTTTTTTTTTCACTCTTTACTTCCTGTTAACTGTTAGTGTCCCCAAGGATTTGCTCACATTCTACTAAAATTTTCACTGTGTAGCCTTTCCTTGTGTGTTATTTACTTTCATAGTGTCTGGCACCATTTATTTTTTAGTAGCTCCTACTTTTATGGCAGTAATCTGGTGCTCTTGCCAGAGTTTCCAATTGTGTACCTATACTTTCCTACATATGTATGGCTAACTTTACCTTAGTTTACTAGATACTTTATCTTGTTCCAGAAAGGATACAAGGCAATCAGTTCACAGAAGTACTTTAAAACAGAGCAAGGAATGATGACTTGAAAGTAGAAAAGAAAGAAAAAAAAGTGAGGGGCATCTGGGTGGCTCAGTTGTTATGTGTGCCTTTCCTTCAGGTCATGATCTCTGGGTCCTGGGATCAAGCCCCACATCAGGCTCTCCGCTCAGAGGCAGTTCTGCTTCTCCCTCTCCCTCTGTGATCTCTCATGCTTTTGATTGCTCTCAAATAAACAAATAAAAATCTTAAAGGAAGGGAAGGGGAGAGAGAGAGAGAAAAAAAAAAGAAAAAGACAGAAAGGAAAAAAATGGGGCATGAACATAGAGTTGAACCATGAATGAGAGTACTGCAGAAGGCAGACCACAAGGGTGCCTGGGTGGCTCAGTTAAGCGTCCACTCTTGGTTTCCGCTCAGGTCATGATCTCTGGGTTGAACCCTGTATCGGGTTCTGTGCTGGGTGTGGAGTCTCCTTAAGATTCTCTCTCTCCCTCTCTGCCCCTCCCCTTTCTCTTTCTCTTTAAATCAACAACAAAATGCACACCACAGAAACCTGTTTAGAGCTGCTAATACAAAATTCATATGTTGCCATTCTTTTCTTGTAGCCAACTCTGCAAAATGATTGTGGTCATGTTCATTGATGTCAGATACGACCTTAAAATAGCACCCATAAGGAATAGTATTGATTGAAAAACAAGCCTATTTCCCATCCTTGATTAATATATTTTCTATTAATAAACCACTAGGATTGCTCTAATCTTTCTTCTAGCAATTATAAGAAAGGAAATCTAGTCTGTCATACAAACCATTATCTCTAAGATAAAAGCAGACCAATTAGGACAAGCAAAGCTGTTGTCTTAATTTTTGTTTTGTTGTGGAAAGTTTTATACAAAAACAAAGAATAAATAATGAAACCCTTTATACTCTTCAGCCAGATTCACCTGTTGTCAATGTTTAATTACCAAACTATTCTTAATGATAAAACTAGGGGCCCTTATAAAGACTTCGTTTCACATTGCTAACGCAGATGTCCCAAGGGACCTGAAATTTAAAAAACAAAAATAGGTAACGCCTCTTGAGTGCTTACTGTGTATCGGTTATTTTGCAAGTATTTATACAACTTTATTCTTATGGGACCTTATAAGTGAGGAAACTGAGGCAAAGAGAAATTAGGTGATTTGTCCAGATCCAGTGGCTGCTAAGAGATGGAACCAACTAACACCTAGTCAGTCTGTATCCAGAATGTGCACTCTTTACCACTATCCCATTTCTCCCAGCCTTCCCCAAATAGTCTGTTCTAGTCATCTGAACTGACAGCTTGTAGTCTTCTTCGACTCTTCCATCTCCCTCATCTCACCCTTCTAGTTAATCATGCTTTGGTATTTTCACTGTCTCATGAATTCTCAAATTTCTCTTCTTTCTCTTAAACTAGTGTGCTAGTTCAGTATCTCTTATGGCTTGTTAGTAAGAGGCTTGTTAGAAGATAAGGATTGTTAAGAGATAAGACTTTGTTAAATAAAAGTCAACAGAGTAAATTTTAAAGTTCTAATTAGCTTTATTATTCAGTTCATGAGTCAGCATCCCTTCTAGTAAGTAGAAGGGAGCTCCAAAGTGTTACAGAACAGAAAAAAGGCTTTTAATGGTGAAGAGGGAGTAGAAAAAAAATTATTTGCAAAGATTCCATTGTTCTATGCAAGATCTTCTTCCTATAGGAAGTGGAGGGGATCTTTAAATTTCCTTGTGCTGACTAAGAAATTCAGATTCCCATGTTGGTTAGTTAGAGGTTACATGGATGGGGGAGTGAATGAAACTGCAGTTAGGTTAGGTAGTAAGTCATTGGTTTACTGATGTGGGACCTTCACCTGAGTGACACCATTTTTGAGCCTGTCATTTTCTTTTTAATGTCTTCTAATTTATAATCTGCAATTTTCTTTGCTTTGATGCAGGGTAGGACCTAGTTATGAGGACTCTGTTAGGGCTCAGTCAGGAAAACAGAAGCCACAGTTTACATATTTCAGTTATAAAGAGTTTTAATACAGGAATTTAAAGCTTTCATGGAGATGTAGGATAACAGAGATAAGGGAAATAGTAATATATTTCAGCATGTAACACTGTTTTGCTTTGTTTTTTAGATTGTACATATAAGAGAAATCATATGGTATTTGTCTTTCTCTGACTTGTTTTAGTATAATACTTTCTAGGGCCATCCATGTTGTTGCAACCCTTAAGGTAATGATTATTGATATGTTGAGGGTAAATATATCATTTTATTATTCATTTTGTTCTGTATCTTATTTGTTGATTTATTTTTGCCTTCCTTTGGGTTACTTGAACATTTTTTAAGAGTTCATCTTGATTTATTTATGGTGTTTTGAGTGCATTAACTTGTGTAGTTTTCTGAGTGGTTGGTATGGGTATTATAAATATGTATGTGTCTTATCACATTCTCCTAATACCAGTGTTTCAGTGAAAGTATAAAAGCCTTTTGTTTAGGTTCCTTCACTCTACCCACTTTTAACTATCATTATCTTAAGCTTCAGATAGTATAATGTGATGACTTTTGTTTCGGTCATTGTTTATGATTTAGGAAACGTATGATGAGAAGTATAGTCCTTTGAATGCCATCATATTTCTGTTCTTTCCATTGTTATTCCTTCCTGATGCTCCAATACTCTTTTTAAAATTCATCCCCCCGCTTTTTAAAAGATTTTATTTATTAGAGAAGGAGAGAAGGCACAATTGTGGGGAGGGACAGAGAGAGTAAGAGGGAGAAGCAGACTCCTCACTAAGTGGGGAGCCTGACATGGGGCTCAGTCTTAGGACCCTAAGATCATGACCTGAGCCAAAGGCAGCTGCTTCACCACCTGAGCCACACAGGTGCCCTGAAAAATTCATTCATTTTTTGGTTGAAGTACTTCTTTCAGCCAGTCTTTAAGAATGTGTCTTCTCATGACATATTCCTTTAGTTCTCCTTCATCAGTGAGCATTTTGATATCACCTTTTTTCCCGATGGATAGTTTCACTGGATATAGAATTTGTGGTTGAAAGTTCTTTTCCCTTAACAGTTGAAAAATGTTGTGCCACTTCCTTCTGGTTTCCATGGTTTCACATAAGAAATTCTCTGTTATGCAAATTGCTATTTCTCTGGAGATAATGTTTTTCTTTGGTCACTTTCAAGATTTGTTTTTTGTTTTTAGTTTTCAGAAGTTTCATTAATTTGAGTTTATCCTATTTGAGTCATTTTTTGTTGTTTTGGATGTGGGGGTCATAAGACACTCCATTCCTGGGGTCTTTAACCAGTTTGTCTTCCTCTTTACTCTTTCAGAGACCTCCTTTGGTTGTGTTCTATTCTTCTCAACATAGTTTTACATAGTGGTAAGAAGCAGGAGGAAGCCATAAATCCTTTTTCTCATTTTCAAATTACAATGCGTGGAACTTATTTGCATCTAGATTTAAGTAAACTGTATAAAAGTAAAATAATTTTTGATAATTATGGGATGATTACAAATTTGAAAACTGAGGGTACCTGGCTGGCTCAGTCTGTGGAGCATGTCATGTGATTCTTGATCTTGGGGTTTACGTTTGAGTCCTTCAGAGAGATTACTCAGAAATAAAATCTTGAGGGGCCTGGGTGGCTCAGTCAGTTAAGTGGCTGCTTTTGGCTCAGGTCATGATCCCAGGGTCCTGGGATTGAGCCCCATGGGGTGGGCTCCCTGCTTGGCAGAGGGCCTGCTTCTCCCTCTCTTTCTGGTGCTCTGCCTACTTGTGCTATCTCTCTGTCAAATAAAAAAAATCTTAAAAATTTTGTAAACTGGGTATTTTATATAGGCATATCTTGTTTCATTGTGCTTCACTTCATTGCATTTTACAGATACTGCTTTTTTTTTTTTTTTTTTTTTTTTACAAATTGAAGATATAGAATTCTGTGTGAAGCAAGTTTGTTGATGCCATTTTTCTAATAGCATTAGTTCACATAATGTCTCTGGGTTATATTTTGGTAATTGTTGCAATATTCCATACTTCTTGATTATTAGTATATTCATTGTGATCTGTGATCAGTGACTATGACTCACTGAAGGTTAGATGATAACCTTTTTTAGCAATAAGGTATTATTTAAATTAAGGTATGCATATAGGTTTTTTAAGGCATAACATTACTGCACACTTAATCAACTGCAGTATGATATAAATACAACTTTTACAAGTACTGGGAAACCAAAAGATTAATTTGACTTGCTCTATTGTGATATTTGTTTTGCTGTGGTAGTCCAAAACAAAATTAGGATATCTCTGAGGTATACCTGTATTAAAGAATACTAGAAAAAGAAAAAATTACTGAATTTTTGGTGTGATGATACCGTTATTGTGTCAAAAAAAGACTTTAACTTTTAGAAATATGTACTAAAATATTTACAGATTAAATTATGAAATATATAAGATTTGCCTCAAAAATAATTTATATAAGTTTATGTATAGTGTTGATGGTTGTTGGGGTTTGGGTGATGAGTAGGTAGGATTCAGAATACTTGTGTATGTAAGAAATCTCCATATTTAATAATTTTAAAAGTTTAACATGTATTTCTTGAACATAGATTAAGTATTAGGGAGGAAAGAAACATGCTTGATTTATTTTCCTTGTACTTAATGTATGAAATCAACATTATGTAAGCTACTAAGTTTTGAAATATTTGCTTGAAAAGTGAGTAGTATTGAAATTGCTTATAGTCTCTTCATAACTCTGACTGATTCTTGAGGAGCCCCAGGAACTGTTTAGTTATCTGTCAACAAGTAGTTGTTAACATGAAAGTGTTTTTATCCTATAAGAGCTAATATGTGTTTTTTGAATAAGCTCTTCTCTTTTCTCCAGAATATGAAGAGTTCCAGATTTGAGTGTGCAGTAGGATTGGCATTTTGTTACATTATAAATTTATCCATTCTCATTTTCTTTAACAGCTTTCTGTTCAAAATCAGAAATTTGAGACAAATGAAGATGGAATCCCAAAAGTAGATCAGTTTCATTTGGTATGTGAACTTTTTGTCATTTACTGGTTGGAAACATGCTGTAGTTGTAGCAGTAATGTAAAACATAAATATTTGACTGAAAATTTCCTCTGCTTTCTTGTAAGAATGCAGAATAGCATTCACAATAAAGAAATATTGAAAAAAATTCAAATGCCTTGCTTACACCACTGCCAGAGAATTACTGCTACAGAATATTGCTGGATTTTACATTTGTCATACAAATTATATAATATTGTAAGTAATAATTAAAGAAAAAGTCTTTGCTTTATCCTCCAAGATCATATTTTATTAAAATTAATGCTTTACTCATTTTTATAAGTATCTAGCTGTGACTTTTCTTTGTCATATATCTGTCATTCATAATGCTTTGCTATTTATGTATGTATTTAGCCAACATATTTTGAGGATCTGTTCCACACTGTGAATTGAACTAGATGATAGATTTACCAGGATTGCAGCATTAGCATTGAATAAATGGATAATTTAGAAATGTGAGCCAGGTAAACAGCCAAGATCTCTAAGTAGGGTATTAAGAAAATACTTTGGACAAAGCTAATTTTTAATTCTTCAGAGAAAGGTAGAGGGAAGAGAGGTAGGTAGAAAATGCCACCAAGTAGTTTGATGTGACTCTTCAAGATCGAATTAGGAGTTTCTAAGAGATAGAATAAGGTGATGATATTCCAGGTAAAGACAATAAATAACCTGCATTAAGACATGAAAATACTAAATTTGTTTGAAATAGAATAGTCCCATATGACTAGATAATTAAGAGGTTATAACAATGGCAGTAAATGAGTTTATGGAAGTATAATAATCAAGCTCTAAAAGTTCTGCCGTTTTTTTAAGAAAGAAAATATTTATTTAAAAATATCTTACAACTATTTTTATGACTTTATTTTTTTAAGAGCAGTTTTAGGTTCACAGCAAAATTAAGAGGAAGATATAGAGCTATCCCATAAACTTCCTTCTCCCCCATTTACGTAGTCTGTCCATTAACATCCCCCACTGGAGAGGTCCATTTGTTACAGCTGATAGCCTATATCAATACATCATTTTCACCTAAAGTCTATAGTTTACATTAGGGTTCCCTCTGGAATTGTGCATTCCTATGAGTTTGGACAAATGTGTAGGGTTTATATTCACCACTATAATATCATTCAGAGTATTTAGACTGCCCTAAAAATCCTCTGTGCTCTGCCTGATCATCTCTGCCTTCCCCAAAACCTCTGGTTACCATTGATCTTTTTACCAGTCTCCATTGTTTTTCCTTTTCCAGAATGTCATGTAGTTGGAATCATACAGTATGTAGCCTTTTCAGATTGACTTTTTTCTATTTAGTAATATGCATTTAAAGTTCCTATAGATATTTTCATGGCTTAATAATTCATTTATTTTTAGTGCTAAATAGTATTTCATTTTCTGAGTGTACCACAGTTTATTTACCTATTCACCTACTGAAGGTCATGTAGGTTGCTTATACGTTTTGGCAATTATGAATAAACATAACTGCAGTGTTTTGTGTGGGCATAAATTTTTATTTCATTGGGTTAATACCAAGGAGCACAGTTGCTGGCTTGTTTGGTAAGAGCATATTTAGTTTTGTTAGAAAGTGCCAGACTATCTTCCAAAGTGGCTGTACTGTTTTATATTACCATTCCTGTTGCTCCATATCCTTGCTAGCATTTTATATGGTCAGTATTCTAGGTGTATAGTGGCATCTTGTTTTAATTTGCATTTCCCTGAGACATGATGTGTGGAGCATTTTTTCATATGCTGATTTGCCATCTATGTCTCTTCTTTGGTGAGGTGTCTGGCAAAGTCTGGCCCATTTTAGAATCTTGTTGTTGTCTAATTGTTGAGTTTTAAGAATTCTTTGTATATTTTGAAAAACAATTCTTTATCAGAAATGTCTTTTGCAAATGTTGTCTCATAACCTGTGGCTTGTCTTTTAATTTTTTGACTGTTTTGCAGAGCAGAAATTTTTAATTTTAATGAAGTCTAATTTATCATTTCTTTCTTTCATGGCATTTGGTGTTGTATCTAGAAAGTCATTACCAGACCAACCCAACTTCACCTAGGTTTTTTCCTATGTTATCTTCTAGGGATTTTATAGTTTTGCATTTCACATTTAGATCTGTGATACATTTTGTGTTAATTTTTGTGAAGAATGTAAGGTCTTTGTGTATATTCATTTTTTTACATATGGATGTCCAGTTGTTCCAGTGCTATTTGTTGAAAAGACTTATCTTTGGGGTGCCTGGGTTTAAGTTGTTTAAGTGTCTTCCTTTGACTCAGGTCAAAGGGTCCTGGAATCTCAGGGTCCTGGAATCAAGCCCTATGTCAGGCTCTGTGCTCAACAAGAAGTCTGCTTCTCCCTCTCACTTTTCTTCTGTGCTCTCTTTCTCTCAAATAAATAAGATCTTAAAAAAAAAGAAAAGACAAAACTGTCTTCATTATATTGCTTTTTGCCTTTTGTCAAATATTAGTTGGCTATATTTTATGGGTCTGTTTTGTGCCATTAACTTATCTGTTTATTCTTTAGTATCACACAGTCTTGATTACTGTAGCTTTGTACTCAGTCTTGAAGTTGGATAGTGTCAGTCTTACAACTTTGTTCTTGAATATTGGGTTGATTATTCTGAAACTTATTGCCTCTCCATGTAAACTTTAGAATTAGTTTGTTCATATCCACAAAATAACTTGCTGGAAGTTTGGTTGGGATTATACTGGATGTACAGATCAAGTTGGGGAGAATTGATACCCTGATAGCATTGAGTTGTCTTATCCGTGAATATGGAATATCTCTCCAGTTATTTAGTTCTTCTTTAATATATTTCTTTTTTTAAAAAAAGTATTTATTTGTCAGGGAGAATGATAGAAAGGCAGGAAGAGGAAGAAGAAGGCTCCCTGCTGAGCAAAGAGCCTGATACGGGACTTGATCCCAGAACCCTGGAATCATGACTTAAGCGAAAGGCAGGTGCTTAACTGACTGAGCCACCCAGGCATCTCTCTTTAATATCTTTCATCAGAGATTTGTAGTTTTCCTCATATAAGTCTTATATCTATTTTGTTAGATTTATACCTAAGTATTTTGTTTTTTGGTGTGCTAATGTAAATGGTATTTTGTTTTTAAATTCAAATTCTATTTGTTTATTGCTGTATATAGGAAAGTGATTGACTTTTGTATTTTAACTTTATATCTGGCAACCTTGCTATAATCAGTTACTAGTTCCAGGAGTTTTTTTCTGATGCTTTCAGATTTTCTATATAGACAGTCATGTCATCTGTCCATGAACAAAAAGTCTTATTTCTTCTTTCCAGATAACATAGTCTCATGCCATTTTGATTATTTGGACTGTAATGAAGGAACACATACAGTTTAATTTAACTCTGTAGTCCTTTAACTTATTTGATCACAGAAATACTGTGTTTTATAACATCTAATATCCCATGAAATTAGTTTTTAAAAAACACAAATCAGAAATGATTACTAAGGGGCTTTTCCATACTCGTATAAGAGTAAAAAAAAAAACCAAACCATTGGAGACAACTTTTCAGAGACAATGAAATTGTTTATTACACTTGCTGGCTGTAGTATAGAATGGGATAACAAAGAAGGTGATAATACTTTATACTTCTAAAAAACAGGGTACAGATTTCTTGCCATTGGAAACATACCAGTACTGATACATTAGAGGTTGTAGCTTCAGCCAAGGTGAACTCTTGAAACTCCTGCTCTTTCAGACTTGATATAAAAATCACACTTTAACAAATTATCCTGAAATTTAGCGATTTAACATACATTTACTGTCTTACAGTTTGTGAGTTAGGAATCTGGGCATAGCTTATTTGGGTTCTCTGCTTCAGAGTCTTTTACAGGCTGCCATCAAGTTTTTGACTGGGCTGTCTTATGCTTGACTGAGGAAGATCAGCTTTCAAGCTTCCATGATTGTTGGTAGAATTCATTTCCCTTCTAGTGCACCAGAAGTTGCCCTCAATTCTTTGTCACATTTCCATCATGATAGCTTTTTCATCAAAGTGTATAAGCAGAGAAAGGAGTAGAAAGTCTGTTAGCTAGACTGAAGTCATAGTTTTTTCATAACCAACACACTATGTCAATCATACACTTATTAGGAAGGGATTATTTAACCAACTTAACCAACTGAGCCACCCAGAAGTAGAGATCCACAGCAATATCTTAGAAGTTGCCTGTCACAGTTGCATTCTGTTAGTTGTGTGCTAGGCATTCTGCTAGGTGTATGTATAAAGAAGGTCAATAAATATAAGAAGTTCTTATTTAGTGTGGGTAGCTGCTTGTGGAGAACAAATTAGAAGAATATTTGGCTTATGTAGTATTTGCTTGTGTGATCTGAGGCAGTTGTTAGTGCTGGGAATGGGGTTGTCTTCGTCTATGTTTTGTAATCACATGTAGTTACTAGACAAATGAGGGAACCATAATTTACACATTAAAGGGGCCATATCAAAATTAGAGAGAAATCAAAGAATTATGTAACTGACAGATACTAGAGGATAATTAATTCACTAATTCCTAAACCCTAGAAAAATTTCTTCAGTAATAGGTCCAACAGATGGCCTTCAGCCTTTGCTTAAATACTTTTAAGTTCAGATAAATTCATTCTCTATTGTACAACTCTTTTTTTTTTTTTAAAGATTTTATTTATTTGACAGAGAGAAACACAGCCAGAGAGGGAACACAAGCAGGGGGAGTGAGAGAGGGAGAAGCAGGCTTCCTGCCGAGCAGGGAGCCCGATGTGGGACTCGATCCCGGGTCTCCGGGATCATGACCTGAGCCAAAGGCAGTTGCTTAACCAACTGAGCCACCCAGTCGCCCCTCTATTGTACAACTCTTAATAAACATTAAGATTTGAAGGTAGCTCCTTCAAATAGATGTTCCTTCATATAACATGCATGTGATAAAATATTCAAAAGTTAAAAAAGAAGCACATCCCTATTGATATGTCCCCCAGCTACCCAGGTCTCCTCTCCCAGTAATATTGCTAGTTTCTTGTGAATCTTTCCAGAAAGTTATATGTGGAATCTAAAACAAAACAAAAACAAAACAAAACCCAAGGTTATAGCAACAGAGACCAGATTAGAAATTGTCAGATCATAAATACATACCTAGAAAGGTCTATGTATGTGTCCTTTTTAAAAACAGATTATTATT
This sequence comes from Spilogale gracilis, assembly GCA_004023965.1. NCBI lineage: Eukaryota > Metazoa > Chordata > Mammalia > Carnivora > Mephitidae > Spilogale > Spilogale gracilis. The sequence goes on from PITA01017867.1 coordinate 20,253, forward strand.
TCATTAAGTTTAAAAAAAATTATATTTTGTCTGTACCCTCAGTAAGGACTGGATCTTTGTGTTACGCAGCATTTTATCAGTGTCAATAGTTGATACCTAGTAAGACCTAAATAAATATTTTTTGAATGAATGAATGAATGAATCTTTGCTATATTTTTTCTCATAACTATTCTTCATCTGCCATTTTTGAACTTGCCTTTTTCCTCCATTTCCCCCTTATATTTTCAAGCTCTCTGGAATCCCATTTTTTATATGTGAAGTATATATATATTTTGTATATATGAAGTGAGGTTCAAAAAAAATTTTTTTTTAAAGATTTTATTTATTTGACAGAGAGAAATACAGCCAGAGAGGGAACACAAGCAGGGGGAATGAGAGAGAGGGAAGCAGGCTTCCCGCGGAGCAGGGAGCCCGATGTGGGGCTCCATCCCGGGTCTCCGGGATCATGACCCGAGCTGAAGGCAACTTAACCAACTGAGCCACCCAGGCACCCCCCCAAAATTTTTTATATGTGGACAGATAGTTGACCCAGCACCATTTATTCAATAGACAAAGTCTATCCCTACTGATTAATAATGCCACTCTATGCTGTGCCAGGTTTTCATGTATTCAGGAATCTGTTTGGGTGTCCTGTTCTTTGGCTTGTTTATTAAGCCCTGTGCCAACACTGTGGGGTTACATGCTTTAAAATATTGTATCTTTCTATAGAGATAAGACTTTGACTTTCCTTCCTTATGTTTTTCTTCAACATTGTCTTGGTTATTCTTGCCATTTTCTTTTTCCTCATGAATTTTGGCACTAACTTGTTAAGTTCTCTGAAAAAGATTGTTGTTACTTTGTAATTATTTTGAACTACTAAGTTAATTTGAAAGAAAATTGTCTTAATGATATACTATTTTTGTAGTTGGGAAAATAATATCTCTCCATTTTGTAAGGATATTATTACTATTTTACTCTTCATTGTATTGCATTAATTAATAGGTGTATTTTACTGTGTTTAAAACAATTTCATAAGTGGTTTAATTATATTCAAAAGTACATATATCATGTAGCAAACTTGATTATTTTTCCATTTTTTTAAATTGAGGTGTAATTGACACATAACCTTAGTTAACACATAACATTAGTTTCACAATGACTTGATATTTGTATAGATTGGAAAATAATTACCACAGTAACATCTAGTTAATATGAGCATACATTGTTCTAAACATTTTTTCCCCCTTAGTATGAGAACTTTCAAGATTTGGTCTTTTAACAACTTTCAGATAGGCAGTACAATATGCTTCTGTACATTACATTCTCATTACTTATTTTATAACTGGTAGTTTGTACTTTTTTGATCCCTTTCACCAGTTTTGCTTACCCCTCCTCCCACCCCCTTGCCTCTGGCAACTTCTAATCTGGTCTCTGTATCTGTGACCTTGGTTTTTGTTTTTGTTTTGTTATAGATTCCACATATAACTGAGATCATGTGGCATTTGTCTTTCTCTGACTTAGTTCACTTAGTATATTGTGTTCAAGATCCATCCATGTTGTCACAAATTGCAAGATTTCCTTCTTTTTTATGGCTGAATAATACTCCCATTGTGTATGTATGTGTGTATGTTTTTATGTATTTATATGCACATACCATATTTTCCTTTCCTTTTTTGCCATAGAATAGTACTTTTTAAAAAATTCTGGTATGGTTAACATACTGTGTTATATTAGATTTGGTGTACAATATAGTGATTAAACAGTTCTGTACATCACCCAGTGCTCATCATGACAAGTGAACTCCTTGATCCCCATCACCTATTTCACCCATCCCTCTACCCATATTACCCTCTGGCATCCATCAGTTTGTTCTCTATAGTTGAGTGTATTTCTTGGTTTGTCTCTCTCCTTTTTCTTTCTTTTGCTCATTTGTTTTGTCTCTTAAATTCCACATGAGTGAAATCATATGGTATTTGTTTTCTCTGACTGACTTATTTCACTTAGCATTATACTCGCTGGGTCCATCCATGTTATTGCAAATGGTGAGATTTCAGTTTTTTTATAGCTGAGTAATATTCCTCTGTGTGTGTGTGTGTGTGTGTGTGTGTGTGTGTGTGTGTGTATACATCTTCTAAATCTGTTCATCTATGAGTGGACACTTGGGCAGATTCTATAATTCACACCATGTTTTCTTTATCCATTTATCAGTTGATGGACACTTGGGTTGTTTCCATATCCTTGCTATTATAAATAATACTTCAGTGAACTTGGGAGTGTGTATATCTTTTTGGGTTAGTGTTTTTGTTTTCTTCAGATAAATACCGAGATGTGGAATTACTGAATTATGTGGCAGCTCTATTTTAAATTTTTTGAGGCCCCTCCATACTATTTTCCACAGTGGCTGTATCAGCTTACCTTCCTGCAGTATTTTTTTTTTGTAGAGGGAGAGAGAGAGCATGAGCAAGTCCGTAGAGAGGCAGAGGGAAAGGGTGAGAGAGAATCTCAAACAGGATCCATGCCAGTGTGAGCTCGATGTAGGGTTCGATCTCATGCTCCTGAGATTATGACCTGAGCCAAAATCAAGAGTTCTTTTTTTTAAATAAATATTTTATTTATTTTAGAGAGAGAGAGAGCACAGGCAGGGGAGCAGAAGGAGAGGTAAAAGTAGACTCCCTGCTGAGTGAGGAGCCCAATGTGGGACTAAATCCCCGGAACTTGGGATCATGACCTGAGACAAAGGCAGGTGCTTAACCAACCGAGCCATGCAGGCATCCCTAGATTTTGTGATTTTTTTTGTTAAGCGTATACCTGCTGAAGATGCTGTCTTTAAATATGTTTAGAAACATATTCTGTAGAGTGCAGTATGGGCATTGGCATTCATTAATTTAACAAGTATTTACCGAATATCTGCTATGTCCCTGCCACTATGCTAGTTGTTGGGGATGAAGTGATAAACTAAAATTTCCGATATTAAAGATCTTAGAGTCTAATGAAGACACTAGTGATAAACAGGTGATTTTTATTCAGTGTGAAGTGTGTTCTGTTTGGAATCATAGAGGAACAAACAAACAAACAAACAAAAACATACCCAGGTGCTTTGTCAGGTGGAAATAATGGAAGAACAGTATCATAGTGTTGTTTACTTGTGTTAATACAAATAACTTTGAGATAGTTCCTTGAAATAGTGGAACCTAATAAATTTTGGCACCCCATATGGACAATGATAATTGTAGTGGTAGGGGTGTCCTGGAGTATGAGTACTCCTCCTGTGTACTCTTATAAAGAGATCACAGATCTCTTTATAGAGATCACTGTATGGAGATCACTTCAAACCTAAAACCATAGGCAGCTGACCAGTAAAGGAGGTTATCCTTCCAAAGAAGCTTCAGTGTAAAATTTTCAGTGTCAAACTGATCAGTGCCATAAAGAAAAAGGAAAAGGGATAGTCTTTTTTTTTTAAATTTTTACTTGTTTTTGAGATATTTCAGCTGTGATTCTCTTTCCTATTACAGTTTTTCCGTGTGATTTAATTCCATTGTTTTATTATTAGAGTAATAATTCCTTTCTAATAAAAGGTAGTTGAATTTTGTAGAAATCTGAGAAAAATCTAAATAGGAAAAATTGATGTTAGCTTTGTATTATTGATTAAAAGTGTTTTTGAAATAGATCCTCCTTATTTCAGATTTGTCCTTTTGTTTTGATTTTACTTTTGTTTTATAACCTGTCTTTTTCCTTGCAGGATTATAATGTCAAATCCCTCCTCTGTAACTTGATCTATTGTAGAAGTTCAATGACTGCTGAGCAAGTTTTGAATGCTCAATGTTTCTTGGTGCCAAAGGAGAGATCAACTCTAAACCCAGAAAAAGATACTGAATATACCAAATATAAAGAAAAAGAAGAATTAAAGATGGAGAATATGGATAAATATAAGGAAAAGACAAGAAATGATGAAGCCAACTTTGATTGATAGATTAGTATTTTTTGTTGTTACAGATGTTTCTTTTAAACCTTTGTTTAGTTTGGTTAAATAAACAGAAAAAAATCCGGAAGTGTTCTGGAGCTAGCTGGGTTGTGTCTTTGGTATTCCAGTTGTGAAAAATAAAAGATGTTTGGCTATGCAAAATATTGTATAGTTTGAAATTTCATTTAACTGGAGTTGTTAAGGAAGGATTTTCTGTCTATAGTACCTGTTGAAATTGCATAGACTATGACACTTGTAATAGAAAAGGTTATTAGATATTTGGACAAATCCTATGCAGATTTTCAGTTATATGAACCAGCTGATGTGGTACATTCAACAAATAATTGGCCATGTTCCCAGCTGTGGGGATATAAATGTAATTAAAACATTGTCCTTATATCTACAAAGCATGCAGTCTATTGAGAAAGTCAGAGATATAAATAAATATTCATAATACAATGTGGAATAATCAGTGATAGCTCTGTACAGAGCTTTATAAGAGTGCACAGGAGGAGTACTCATACTGTGAAAGAAGGATGTCATGGAAGGCTTTCTGGAAGATAGAGTACGTTAGTTAAATTTTATAGAATGAGTAATAAAGTTGAAAGAGGGGCAAGAGTATCTTAATTGGCAGAGAAAGCATGATAAAAGCACTGAAAGGAGAAATTTTTGTTGTATTTAATAGTATAAAATAGAAGGCAGGGAATAGTCATTTAGTAGGTGGGTAAAGGCTTTGTGCAAAACAATAAAATGCTCAGACCTACTAATCATTTTATAGAAAATGTGCAGTCATTAAAGAATTGTAAACAGCTTTAACTCCTTCAAAATCCATCTATTTACTACCAGGATAGGAGTTAGACCATTTGGAAGGCTAATGTAAAGTAGGTGAGAAATAATGAAAGCAAGGTATAGGGAAGTAGAGATAGTGATGAAGCATATGGGAATAATTTATGAAATAATTAGGAGGCAGACCAGTTGAAGTTAGTGATTGAAGTGCATGTGGATAAAGTAGTATGGTAGCATCTCTAGGCACCTATTTAAAGCCCAACCTTCCTTTCTTCCTTGGTAATAGATTCCAGTTTCATTTGGGATGCAATGTACTTGGCTAAAAGACTATATTTACCATTTCCTACTTAGTTGAGGCCTTTTGAATAAGTTCTTGCAAATAAGGCTCCTTAAAAGGAGCTGACTTAGCCGGGAGATGTGCCTTTATCCCTTTTTTTATTGCCTAGAAGTGAATATGGTCGTTAGAATTTAAGCAGCCTCCTTGCATCATAGGTGACTTGGAGGATGAAATCCATGACTGGGATGATGGAGCAGCAAGTTAGAAGGTGCTCTTGTTCTTAATCATTCTAGAGCCTCTGTACTAGCCTCGTTTTCATATTAGTTTAGACAATAAAGCCTCATATCAAAGTATGGTTCCTGTACCAGCAGCCTCAACATCACTTGGGAACATTAGAAATGCAAATTATTGGCTCCATTCCAGATTTACTAAATGAGACTAGGGGTAGAGCCTGAAAATCTGTGTTTTAACAAGCACTGTAAGTCATTCTAATGTATACTAAAGAGAGCCATTGCCACATATTCAAGCCATTGCTACTTTTTGAGTTTTCTATTTAATAGTAGACCTTAATTTTAGCTGATGCAGTTTTAAGGACACAGGTTTAAAGTAAAGTTGGATAATTAAAGAGAAGAAAGAATAGATCACTTTATTTATACCAGTGTTTGTTTGACAGAGAGAGAGATCAAAGTAGGCAGACAGAGAGGCCGAGAGAGAGGGGGAAGCAGGCTCCCTGCCAAGCAGAGAGCCTGATGCGGGCCTTGATCCCAGAACTCCAAGATCATGACCTGAGCTGAAGGCAGAGTCTTTAACCCACTGAGCCACCCAGGCACCCTTATACCAATGTTTAAAATAAAGAATTAGACTAGCATTTTCCAAATGTGTTTTGTTGAACACTAGTCCATTGGGATGTTTAGCACAAAAAGTTCTGTGATTAGTTGTTTGGAAAATAATGAATGGTAAATTGGAGATTGATTATGCATATTAGATGGTAAGTTTCTAAAAACTTGTCTAGAAAAGAAACCTGTTTAGTTTTTTTTTTAATTTTATTTATTAGAGCACAAACAGGGGGAGAAGCAGAGGGAGAGGGAGAAGCAGGGAGCCCAGTGTGGGACTTGATCCCAGGTTCCTAGAATCATGATCTGAGTGGAAGGCAGACACTTAACTGACTGAGCCACCCAGGCACCCTGAAACCTGTTTAATTTTGTTTAGCCCAGTGTTTGCCAAAATTGATGAGCTCTCTTTTCTTACAAATAGCTAGCAACTTTTCTCTTGTGCAACTGGGGTGAGAATCAGATGTTTTTGGCATATGAAGCTAGCATTTTTACTTATTGTTTTAAAACAGCAAACAATGTGTGATAGAATGAGACAAATTTTAAGTATCTCTTCAATGCTACAAGTGTTTCTTGAAATGTGTGTATATATGTGAAGACAATGCAAAGCCAAGGAGATATGTTCATTGCCTTATGGGCAGTTTGAGAATAAATGCAATATATAATAAGCTGTAAGAAAAGGAATAATGTATGTCACTACAGGAAAGGAAGGCAAGAGAAGAATGATGAGGTTGAGGAATAGATCATTTTAGAGGAGCAGTAGGATTTTACTTGTTTGGAATTGGAGAAGGTATTCCAAGCCAAGGGAATTAAGAGAGCTCAGAGAGTAGATTTGGGAAAAGGCAACAATTTAGCTGGAGTATAGGACATTAATGGGGGAAATGAGAAATAGGCTTGTAAAAGTATTTTGGGGACAGGTCATAATGGGTTCTGAGTTGCTCTATAGGAGATGAGACTATTATAAACTTATTAGCAACTGAATCATACAGTCCTGTTTATTTTTGAGTATAATAGCTAACCAGAGAGGATGATTTGGACAGGGAAATAAAGGAGGTGTAGAAGGAGTCAAGGATGGCACATTTCACTAAAGTAAATGAGACAAAGAAAATGTCCTGTTTTAGATCAAGATATTGAAAAGGAGAGAATTAGGAGTATAAACTGTTTCTCAAAAGAAATTTATGGGTGGTATACCTGGGTGGTTCAGTTGGTTAACTGTCTGCCTTTGGCTCAGGTCATGATCCTAGGGGGTCAAGCCTCTCATTGGGCTCCCTGCTCAGTGGGGAGTCTGCTTCTCCCTCTTCATCTCCCTCTGTCCCACTTCTCACTTATGCTCACTTCTCTTTCTCAAATAAATAAGTAAAATCTTAAAAAAACAATGTATGGGAAACCTCTCATCCATTTCATAGTGTCAGTGCTAAGCCATTTCAGGGTGTATTTAAATGTCAACATTTGTTAAATTCTCCTCAGCATCTCTCTTTTTACTCAGCAAATGACATGCTTTATCATTTCTTAGTTGTTGGTATAACCATGTCTTCTGCCATTAAAAGTACATGTGGAAGTAGTTCTGGATGGCCAGAGTAAGGACTTCTGAAAATCTCCATAAAAGCAACAAGAACACTGGCAGGATATTGTCCAAATCAATATTTCAGAACTCTTGGAGTTGATCAAGGACTTGGAACAATTTGAAGAGCATATTTAAGGAAAAACAGCTGAATTTTGGTAAGAATTACAAGTTTTGTCATGTTTTAACATACTCCATCCCCATCTCCCTGTCCCGGGCTCTTCAGTAGCCTTGAAACCAGCAACTTCACAATCATGTTAGCTGTGAAAACCAGTGGCTTAACAGCCAATAGAAGTGGCAGAGTGTTTTGACCTCAAAAAGCACCACTGCCAGAGAATGGTCACTAATTGGCCAGTTTGGCAGCTCTCTGGGAAAGCCCCTTGCACAGGACTTGTCCTTATTTGACTTGACTCAGAGTTTGTTCAATGAAAAAACTCTTCTCTTTTCCCAGGGCATTTGTTGAAAAAAAACATGGCAGTTGTTTAACATCACAGCTCTCTGAGGTGGCAAACTTGTTGAGGGAAAGTTTAAAAGGAAAATCTGGAATGATCTTCATAGGCTGCATTGAAAAGCTCTGATGAATTCTTGGTGTTCTACAAGGCCATGGACATGCTCAAGGCAGTCAGCATGTCCTGCAAAGGTCCTGATCTTTCATCTCTGGTTGAACTTGAGGTTCTGGAAAACAAGATGTGAAGGCTAAGGCAGAGTTGCAAACTGCCAGGGTGTTGAAGGTGTGCTCCAAAATACAGCCTCTCAGCAAATGTTTGGAGACTTACTGATTTCAGGCATTTTAAGGAAATGTCTGTTCAAGTATTAGCTGACCACGAAGCTAAGCTGCACTTGGAAAGAATACAGATTGCATAGAATTGGTCCAGGAAAGTCATTAAGTCAACACCATCATCATTGTCAATGAAACTCACACTAATAATAAACTGGATTGAGAGGAGGAAGTCATTTCCAAAGTTGGAAATAGTAATATTTAAAATGTCCAGTTTTGAGGGGAAAAAAGATATGTGAAGAAACAGGAAAGTATGGTCCATGTGCAAGAAAAAATAAGCAAACAATATATAAGGCACAGCTGCTCTGAGAAACAGTTTGACAATTTCTCTAAATGTTACACATGGAGCTACCTTACAGTCTGGTGAGTTAACTCTAATAACCTAACGGTCATGAAAAATTACATTCACACAAAAACCTCATACATGAACATTCATGGCAGCAAATTTATAAAAGCCAAAAAGTGGAAACAATCCAAATATTCAACCACTGATGAAAAGATAAACATAATGCTATATATCCATACGATGGAATGTTAGTTGGCAATAGAAAGGAATGAAATACTAAAACATGCCACAATATGGATGAGCCTTAAACACATTACACTAAGTGTAATGTCAGAAGTTAGTCACAAAAGACTGCATACCATATGATTTCATTTTTCTGAACATTTCATACCTGGATATGGAATATCCAGAATAGGTAAATTTATGACAGAAAGTAGTTTAGAGATTGCCTGGGGATGGGGAGTAGTAGGGAGACGGTGTGACTGCTGATGGGTGTGGGTGTCCTTTTTGGTGTAATGGAAATATTCTCTCATTAGTGGTGATGCTTTCACAACTTCTAGATATACAAAAACCACTGAATTATTTGCTTTTAAGTTTTAATTCAATTTAAAATTCAACTCAATTTAAGGAGTAGAATTTTGTGGTGTGTGAATGATACCTCAAAAAACAATCCTATAAGAAAAAAAAATGCGTGTATGTATTCATGCAGACTGTATTTGAGTGTCTCCTGATTTTCAGGCATCTTAATAAACCTGTGTGCGTGACTCACCTAAAATCCCTCTACTGGTTTGTAATTTTGGTCTTAAATATATATGAGAATCAACTGGTTCTATTTTTAAAAAATGAGAATTTCCCAGTGTTCATACCCAGATATTCATCTTCAGTGTATCAGAGATGGAACTGAAGATCTATGTTTATAACAAGTTCCCTTAAGTATCTTTGATGCATCTGCTTGGGAGGACCACATTTAAAAACTGCTCTGGGAGAATGAAGTCTCAGGTCTACTGGACACATTTTTATTTATTTCCTTCTGATGTTCTTAAAGGGAATTTTACTTTCTGAATTGAATATGTATATGAAAATATACTGAAAACATCTTTAAATTTTTTTTTCATGTTTCTCACTGCTTTTGATCTTTATTTAAACTTAGCTGCCCATCATGATTTGGTATTTATGGAGTAAGCAAATTAAAGTTTATGCAGCAGTTTTCTTATCTTCTGTGCTGTTTTTTTTTTTCTTTTCTTTTTTTTTTCTTCTGCAGGGTTTTTCTCAGCTGCTGGTTTCATGGTAGCTGCAGCCTTTTCCCCACCAATCGTTTCTTCTGCTTCTGAACACGAATAGTCTTCCTTCCTTTCTTTGCTCCCACAGCTTCTTGCCTGGATTCCCCTTCTCATCCAATTCAGCTTCTAAGGCTGCCACTGTCTTACCATCTGAAACTTGTGATTCTTGGCCTGGTGAATAATGGTGTTCCAGTGCATGGTCTTTGCATTTGGGTTTAGCTTCAACATGATTGTCCAGTTTTCAACGGATTCTTCTTCTCTTCTCTTTCCTTCCTTTCCTTTCCTTTCCCTCCCTCCCTCCCTCCCTTCCTTCCTTCCTTCCTTCCAATTAATTTTTATTTTTTCCATAACCCAGCCCCCCTATCCCCCTCCCCCCCCCCGCATGGATTCTTCTTTAGGACTCTGTACTGACTCATCTTGAATGGTGCTCAGAGAGCTATTTGGATCTCTGGGCTTTTCAAAGTTCTGCTAAAGTATGTATTAAGCATCTTGTGCATGGGAAGGTTGTAGTTACTCTTGAGGGACGCAGCCTTAGCCAAGTGCCATATAGACTGTCTAACTTGAGGAAAGCTCTTTCAGCTCATACTCAGAAAATTCCCACATGCCCACCAGGAGCAAGTTTCAAAATGTCTGGTTTGCTTATATTAAGTAGATTAATTCCAGGGATGTTTCTAAAGGGCTTGGTGATACCATTGCCCTCATTATAGATGATGCAGGGTCCCTCTTTGCTGAGTATGAGGACTGTTTCTCATTTTGTCCTTGCCAGCTCTCATTTGCAGAGAGGCGTAGAAATTTTTGATATTATTCCAGGTTTTAAGTTCTTCTCTTCCTTTCCCTTCCCTCCTTCCTTCCTTTCTCTCCATCTTTCTCTCTCCCTCCCTCCCTTCCCTCCCTCCTTCCTTCTCTCCTTCCCTTCCTTTCTTTTCCCTTCCTTCCCTTCCCTTTCTCTTTCCCTTTCCCTTCCCCTCCCCTCTTTCTCCACTCCCCTTTCCTCTTTTTTCTTCTTTTCTTCTTTCCTTTTTTCTTTCTTATAGCATAACAAAAGTTTATTTTTCATTCCTATAAAGTCTATCACAGGACAGTGGGGTTCTACAGAACAGCTGCTTTCCATTTAGGGGGCTCAGGATTCCAAACTACTTTGAGTTTCTGACCCCTTTTTCTGTATGGGCTTCTATGACTGAGACAGGAGAAACACCTGTTTCTTGCACCAACAAATAAAGGCTTCAGCCCGTCAGATTTTTAAGATTCTTAAGAAGCAAAATAGCCCCTTCGGTTCTTCTTCTTTTTTTTAGATTTATTTATTTATTTTAGAGAGAGAAAGAAAGCCAGTGTGAGCACACGTGTGGGGAGGGAAAGGGGCAGAGGGATAGGGAGAGAGAATCTCAAGCAGACTCCCCACTGAGTGCGGAGCACTACATGAGGCCCAGTCCCACAACCCTGAGATTATGACCTGAGCCAAAATCAAGATTTGGATGCTCACCATCTGAGACAACCAGGCACCCTCTCCTTGGTCTTCTTGTAGCCTTCAACTTTATCTTTAACCACCAAAGGAATTTCAGGAACTTCCTTAGTATGATGACTTTTAGACATGATCTGTGCTGGTAAGGCTGAGGCAACCAGTGACCTATTGCTTGTATTGTGTTCACTCTGCAGTGTTAATAGCCCCAGGTTTTGGTAAGTGCAAATGTGCAGCCCCCATGACATGTATTTCCCAAAGCACCCTGGCCAGAACAGTGAGTTCTACTGTCTCAAGCTCTGGCAATTCAAGGACATAGTTCTGCCAGTAATGACTCAGCTCTGGTTTGATGACTGGGGAATTCACTGAGAGCATAGGGCTATCTGTTGTTTTTGCACAAGTTGGGGAACAAAGTTCACAATATCGGGTCAAATGAGAGTCCTGAACCCAGTAGGCAAAGTAACATTTTTACCAGATGACTCCCCCTTTTTAGAGAACATTGATATCAGTGGACAAGTATATGCCATGGTGGGGTGAAGAGAGGACCATGCTCCTTTCAGTCCTGCAGCTCCTTTAGGGGAAAAAAGAAAAGAATCATACTTATGAAGAAATAGTGTATTTCTTAGTTCTAAATGGATTGAAGAAATCACAAAGGATGAGACTGACAGATTAGAATATATAAAAATAAACAATGAAAATGATAAAGGACATAGCTGATGGGAAAAACTTGCCTGAGTTTAGGAGATAGTGGGTTAATAGCTATAACACATAAAGTGATTATTCAAATTTATAAGAAAATTACTAAGATTATAGTAGATGAATACAGAAATAATGTGAAAAAATTTCAAAAATAAAATTGCAAATTAATCTCTGGATTATATTTTTATGTTTAGTAGTTTGATAATGTCTCATGAGCCATAAAAATGATTATCTCCTTTGATCCCAGTGATATCAGTCTTAAAAAATTTGTCTTTGAAACATGCTTTAACAGAAATAACATGTTCTGCCACTAACATGTTATACTTTGCCATAATATTTTAAAATTTATTTTTCATAAAAAATTAAAAACAACTCAATTATCAAGTAATAGCATTTTTTTAGAGAGATGTTTATTTTTGATTGAAAGAGGCATAGCCTAAGTTCTAAATTTCCATTAAAAGATTAGAACAGTTTTCTGTAACTTTGTGTATGGCCACCAGGTGTTGCTCTGGACCCACAGTATCCTGGAATAAGCATCTGCAAGTAGAGTTTTTAGTGAAGGTAACTTCCAAAAGCAATCAGACTTGTTTATTGGGTAAAGGGTACAGTAAATCTCTTTTTCATTAAGATCTAAAGTAATTTTGGTTATATATTTATTTTATTGTTCAGAAAGTCTTTGCCACAATTTCTTTTGCCTGGAACTTGACTTTCTGACTCCACACCATCTAGGTCAAAAGTTTTGGGTTATGCTGCAAAATGTTTATATTATCACCTATTTAACCCACTATTTTTTAAGAAGGTTAAAATTAGTTATGGAAATGGAAATGCTTATAGTTTTTTGTACAATGAAAACTCATCACAACTTTAATTTTTCTTTAATGTGATTTAAACACAAACTCCATGAAATTTGGGACTATACCTAGCACAGTGACAGGCATTCAGTGAATATTTGTTAAATAAATAAAGAATAATTTGAAACATTTTTTCTGAAGGCTGTTTTGTGGGAATTAATAAATCTATTCTTTAATAAGTATGTTCCATTTTTATTTTCTTTTAATAAAGGATAAAGGATTAGCTTTAAATATTCTTCATAGTTTAAAAATGCTTCTAGATAAAAATATTTTTCTGTTTTTAATGGAAAAAGGAACATTGTTATTCTTAAAGGACAGTAGAGCCTTACTATGTTGAAATCCAGTTTAAGCAAAAATACTGTTCTTTTTCTTCCCCTTAAGGAATCCTTAATTTCCCTCCATGTTAGATGTCATCAACTATCAATTTGTTTCTACATACTAGAGAATAAAATAATCGAGGCAAGAATCTAATAATATAGTCAAATAAACAGTCTACTGGAATAACCAGGGATGAGGATTTTTCAATTAAGTCTTTTTTTTTTTTTAAGATTTTATTTATTTATTTGACAGAGAGATCACAAGTAGGCAGAGAGGCAAGCAGAGAGAGAGCAGGATGTGGGCCTCCTCGATCCCAGAACCCTGAGATCATGACCTGAGCTAAAGGCAGAGGCTTTAACTCACTGAGCCACACAGGCGCCTTAGAGTCTTTTTTTTTTTTTTTTTTTTTTTTTTTTTAAGAAGAGAATATTTGATAAGCTTTCTAGAAAACATAGTAGTTTTTTAAAAAATAAAATAAATCTCTTCAGAATAAAAGGTGTTGGGAGAATTTTAGTGTAAGTAGAGATGTCTTTCTCAAAGAATTTAATGTCATATTTTAGAAATTGCGACAGTAAGGTGGAAAGATTCATGGAGAATAAACATTACAGTTTGTTTTAGAAGGATTTTTGTTTTATAGAAAGAAGTGATATTCCAAAGAAATGGGATCACAAAATTACTTAGCTCAAGAGTTAAATTATTAGCAAACTTTATGTTTTACCACTGTATTCTGCTTTCACATGTATTGTTTCAATGGTACTTGACAAGGAAGAGTCATTATACATATTGCCTGAAGGGCTGGAACTTTGAAGCTCTTTACTGTTCATTTCCTTGGAAGGTAAGTAATGTCTATATTGCAAACCTGTCTTGAATATCTTCCTTTGTTTTCTCTCTCCTTTTTCCTCTCTTTTCTCCTCACTGAACTCCAACCTACACCAATTTTTTTTTTTTTTTTACCATTGCTAGTTTCTTTAGAGAAAGATTAGTTACTGTTGAGGGAATTTTACAAAAGCTATTTGAGCAGTATAAAATATTTCTTGAACAACTTTGTACTAAGGTGCAGACTTAGATCATTATCATCATGTTTTTTTATAACTGTCCAAAAGTATTATACAGATTAATATTTTAACATTTATTTGCTTTTACTTGAACATCATGATTCATTTTTATCTAATATCAGTTCCACTTGTGATAATCACCTGATAACTACAAATTACAATTGCTATGACAAAATGTATACGAAAAATGGCAGTATAATTTTGATCATCACTATTGTACTTGCCTACATCATCTTCTGCAATCTGATTTATGATTCAGTAAATTTTATTTCTACTATATCTTTTTAGTCCACATATAACCATCAGTCATAGTGGATATATATGTGGTTTCAATTTGCCAAACCTGGATAATTTCTTTTGGGCTGTCATAAGAATTTTCAACTTTTTCTTTAAACAATAAATGTTATGCCCTGCTAAATAATTTGTTTATTTTTTCTGTTTCATAGTGTTTAGAAGTTATTTTAAATTTTTTACTAATTAATGAGCTTGACAAAATTATTTCATTTTATTTTTGCAAGTTTGGAAGGTATGTGGTTTGTTCTAAATGTGAATGTAGAACATTAGTAGTAAAAATCTGAGCGAGACAGGATACAAAATCAATGCACAGAAATCAGTTGCATTCTTATACACTAACAAAGAAAAAATAGAAAGGGAAATCAGAGAATCGACTCCGTTTACTATAGCACCAAAAACTATAAGATAGTTAGGAATAAACCTAACCAAAGAAGTCAAGGATCTGTACTTGAGGAACTACAGAACAGTCATGAAAGAAATTGAAGAAGACACAAAAATTTGGAAGAGCATTCCATGCTCATGGATCAGAAGAATAAACATTGTCAAAATGTCTATACTGCCCAGAGCAGTCTATACTTTCAATGCCATTCCGATCAAAATTCCACCAACATTCTTCAAAGCGTTGGAACAAACAATCCTAAAATTTATATGGAACCAAAAAAGACCCCAAATCGCTAAGGAATTGTGGATGAAGAAAAGCAAAGCTAGGGGCATCTCATTACCTGACTTCAGGCTTTATTACAAAGCTGTGATTACCAAGACAGCATGGTACTGGCACAAAAACAGAGAAATAGACCAATGGAACAGAGTGGAGACCCACACATAGACCCACAAATCTATGGTCAAATCATCTTTGACAAAGCAGGAAAAAATATCCAGTGGAAAAAAGACAGTCTCTTCAATAAATGGTGCTGGGAAAATTGGACAGCTACATATAGAAGAATGAAACTAGACCATTCGCTTACACCACACACAAAGGCAAACTCGAAATGGATGAAAGACCTCAACATGAGGCAGGAATCCATCAAAACTCTGGAAGAGAACATAGGCAGTAACCTCTTTGACATCGGACACAGCAACTTCTTTCAAGACATGTCTCCAAAGTA
>PITA01017868.1:0-42101 GCA_004023965.1 Spilogale gracilis
AGAGGGTAAACTCAACCACAGAAGGAACTCTGTTAATGTGTCGGATGAACAAATGAGAGGACAAGGCTGGCATACAGGTGTGAGCTAGCTTGCTTGCTTTCTTGCTTTCTTTCTTTTAATATTGTATTTATTTGTCAGAGAGAGATCAAGACAGCGAGCACAGATAGGGAGAGCAGCAGGCAGAGGGAGAAGCAGGCACCCTGCTGAGCAAGGAGCCTAGATCACGACCTGAGCCGAAGACAGGCCTTACCTACTGAGCCCCCCAGGTGTGAGCTTTCAAAAGAGTTGCCGCCAGAGTTGCTAAGACCAACAGTGACCAGTTCCCCACTTGGTCCCGACGAAGAACCACTCAGACACAGGGTCTTCTGCTGATCTCTCTGGCTCTTGGTTGTTCTTTAAGGCAAGTTTCTCAAGTGTCTCCAGCTGCCTGGCCTCCCCTGTAGGAAGCCAGGAATGAGGAGGGGAGCACCAAGCACCCAGCTCGAACCCCTTCTTTGTAGGTGGTGGGGGACAGGCCAGCGTGGACTCCGCTGACATGGTGGCAGAGCCCTGCTCTGGAGGAAACTGGTCACTTCTCATCGTGTGGCCTCAGGACCAGTTTGTGGTGACAGGCAAGACTCTTCCCTGATGATTCTAAAATTCGCTTCTCCATCTCATCCATAAGTCAGGATTCAGGAAGGTAAGAGCACGGTGTTATCTGGAGCCCTTTCTTCCCCTCATATGGGTTCCCCCTTCCTCCACACTCCGGGGGGCTCTGGGGAGAAACTTGGAACTGGAGCCATAGCCCCTGCCCCTCTGCATCCCACCCCACCCACCCCTGCTCAGCTCAGCCCTCCTGACCTGGGGAAGATATACCTGCAAAGGTCCTTCTCAGTCCCCTGGGCAGGGTTCCTGCTGGGAAGATGGCTCATGGGCCATCTTTGTCCCTAGACTGCCCACCCTTCAATGCCCAACTCCTACTCCCCAATTTAGGTCCTCCATTCATGCTTTAGAGGAAGGCTCAGTGAACTTTTTTTGTCAAGATACAGAGAATAAATAATGAAGACTTTGAGAGTCACACATACCATCTTTCCTGCAGCTGCTCAACTCTTCTGTCATAGCACAAAAACAACTGGACAATATGGAAACCAGTAAACATGACTGCATCCCAATAAAACTATTTATAGACACTAAAAGTTGAATTTCTTTTTTTCATATGTCCTTAATGTTGTTTTTTTTTAATATTTTATTCATTTATTGAGAGAGAGAATGAATGAGAGAGAGCATGAGAGGGGAGAAGGTCAGAGGGAGAAGCAGACTCCCCGCGGAGCTGGGAGCCCAATGCGGGACTTGATCTCAGGACTCCGGGATCATGACCTGAGCTGAAGGCAATGGCTTAACCAACTGAGCCACCCAGAGGCCCCTTAATGTTGTTTTTCTTTTTACTTTCCCCAATCGTTGAAAAAGGCGAGAATGCTTTGTAGCTTACAGGCCACACACACAAAAAAAAAACAAGCACCAGGCCTGCCTTGGCCCGCAGGCCGTGGTTTCCCAAGCCTTGCTTCAGAGACTCCAAGTCCTTTCACATCTGCCCTGTGAGCACTCCCTAGCCACAAACTCAGTCCCACACTCTCATCTTCAATTCAGCTTCAGGGCCATTTGCAAAGCCCCGACTCTTCCAGGGGTTGGACTGGGCACCACAAGGGGGTACAGAAAAGGAGTGGGATCCCCAGACTTTCCTCAAGGAGCTTTGAACCCAACAGGGGTGTCCAACACAGATTCAAGGGGGAGTCTGATACAAGGTGAAGGAAGGTCATTGTCATGAGAGACACCTTACCTTGACTAGTGAATAAGTTCTGGCAATGACCTTGGCAAAGTCGTAGGAGAGTCACCAGCTTGCTGGGGGAAGAAACGTGCCAAGAAAAAAAAAATAAATAAGTTTAAAAATTTAAAAATTAAAAAAAAAAAGAAACGCGCCAAGAGAGACTTCACGGAGAAAATGACATTGGAGATGAACTTGTGGGAACAAGAACTCTAGGAAAGAATTGTTCACCCCAATTTTCTTTCTTCCACACCAAGGGAGCCCTCTGCTTTTGCACAAAAACACTGTGACCATTAACTATTCTCCTGGCCTCATACCCATAATGCCATCACTAGATGGTGGGCTCCGCAGGGCAGGGGTAGGGATCTAACTCATTTCTAAGCCTCTGGCTCCCAAGAACATGTTTTTTGCACAAAATATATTTTAGTAAATGTTTGTTGAGACTGAATTGAGGTTGGGGTTGGGAGAGAGGATGACAAAGTTGTTGTTGTTGTTGTTGTTTTTAAGATTTTATTTATTTGCAAGAGAGAGAGTGGTGGAGAAGGGCAGAGGGAAAAAGAGAGAGAATCCCAAGAAAACTTCAGTGGAGCTGAATGTGGAGTTTGATCTCACAACCCTGAGATCACAATTAGAGCTAAAACCAAAAGTTGGGGTCCCTGGGTGGCTCAGTTGTTGAGCGTCTGCCTTCAGCTCAGGTCATGATCCTGGAGTCCTGGGATTGAGCCCCGCACTTGGCTCCCTGCTCGGCGGGAGTCCTGCTTCTCCCTCTCCCACTCCCCCTGCTTGTGTTCCCTCTCTGGCTGTGTTTCTCTCTGTCAAATAAATAAATAAAATCTTAAAAAAAAAAAAAAGTTGGATGTTCAACTGACTGTGCCACCCAGGTGCCCCAGATTTTTTTTCTAAGATTTATTTATTTATTTGAGAGTGAGAGTTCACCCTCATAAGTGGGGAGGAAGTCAGAGGGAGGAGAGAGAGGGAGAGAATCCTCAAGCAGACTCCTGAATGAACAGGGACCCAAGATCATGACCTGAGCCAAAATCAAGAGTCAGACACTCAACCAGTTGAGCCACCCAGACGTCCCAAAGATGACAAAGATTTGACGGAAATTAAACCAAGTAGATTGTTCCCTCTATTTCCTCCAGTTCCCTGGGCCCCAGAAAGGCACTTCGAAGGAACACACCAGTATTGGGCACAACCTAAGAGCCTCAGAGGAGACTCCTCATTCTGAAAGAATTACTGCAGCCATCTGACTTCTTGAAAATGAGCCCACGATCCTCCCATCTCTGACAGCCACCTCCTGCCTCTTAACTGGACCCCCACTTCTCTACCGAAAAAGATGGAGTCCCTCAGACATCCCAATAGTCACAGAAGACTGGGTTCTGGGGGCTTCAAAGCCAACTCCCCAAGAATCCAAAGGATCCTGGTCACCAAAGCCCAGAGAAAGAGATAGGTCCCTCCCTCGAAGATAGCAAGCCAGAACCATGGCTGAACAGCTACGGATGCATGCCCAATCATCAGACAGAGAAGAGGGAGGAATAGTCAGAATGGGCTGAAAAGAGCCCTGTCCCCCCAACCCCGCACCTCTTACGTTCTCCTTCTGGCCCTGGCACCAGGGCTGACTGATCTCTCTGGGAAGAGGGACTCAGCCCCTCCCACCATGGGTGCGCTTGACCCCAAAGCTAGTCCACCATTGCCCATAGGCCCTGTCGTCTGTCTAAATAAACATCAGCCTGCACACTGGGAGCCTCAAGTGGAGGAGGAGGTGAAGTGAGGGTGTACCAGGAAAAGGAGACAGCCACAGGGATCTTGAATATGCCCGTACATTCAGAGAGAGACTGGGAAATGACTTGTTCCTCTTCACTTGGCATTGACTACACATTATCTCTAGTCCTCTCACTCCTATGAGGTCATCGAAATCAAGAGCCAAGGGAGATCTTATTATCCCCAAGGTACAGATGAAGAAACTGATGTTCAGAGAGATTGTTTGATTCACTCAGATCATGAAGCCAGTCAGAGGCACAACCAGGATTTGGATCCAGGCCTGTCTATCTCAAAACCCATGCCAGTGACAGCAGAGTCAGTCTAAGACTATGCCTAGGGATCCAGCAAAGCAGAATCACCAATTTTTTTTTCTTTCTTTCTTTCTTTTTTTTTTTTTCCAAAGATCTTACCCATTTATTTGACAGAGAGAAACACAGCAAGAGAGGGAACACAAGCAGGGGGAGTAAGAGAGGGAGAAGCAGGCTTCCTGCCAAGCAGGTAGCCCAATGCAGGGCTGGATCCCAGGACTCCAGGATCATGACTCGAGCAGAAGATAGTCGCTTAAGGACAGAGCCACCCAAGTGCCCCTTTTTTTCTTTTAAATATTTAGGTATTGGGGCACCGGGGTGGCTCAGTCATTTGGGCAGCCTACTCTTGGTGTCAGCTGGGGTCAAGATCCCTGGGTCCAGGGATAGAACCCTGGCACTCAGCTGAGAATCAGCTTGAGGTTCTCTCTCTCCCTCTCCCTCTGAGCCTCTCCGCACTGGCACGCACACATGCTCGCATGCTCTCTCTCGCTCATAAATAAATAAATCTTTAAAAAAAATAAATAAATAGGGGGTGCCTGGGTGGCTCAGTCATTAAGTGTCTGCCCCAGGCTCAGGTCATGAACCCAGAGTCCTGGGATCAAGCCCCACATCAGGCTCCCTGCTCAGCGGGGAGCCTGCTTCTCCCTCTGCCTGCCTCTCTCTCTCTCTCTCTGGCAAATAAATAAAATCTTTAAAATAAATAAACACATACATACATACATACATACTTTGGTGTTGGTCGTCAGGATAAAAATCAAACCTTTCTGCACTTCCTCTAAGTTATTCTCTGGTTTCCATTGTTTGTATTTTAATTGCCTGGCAGATGGGATAATAATCTTAACAATACACAGAACAGCGTCCAGAAGTTCTAGTCCAGGGGCAGGAATTGCTTCTTGAACTACCTGTTCTCCGGTTGTGCCAGGCTCTGCTGGGATAAAGTTTCTTTGGCTCGTGATGCATTCAGGCCTCGGGGCTCACAGTTCCACACCATGTGCATAAACAGAGGAGAAGAGATCACTGTCAGGGTGTGAGGTCTATATTTGTTGTACGAAGATACGCAGGGTCTGTGTCACCAAGAGCACACAAGAAACTGAAGATCTAGGAAGGCCAAATGGGTTGCCAGGGGAGAGATTATGAAATCTCACCAGAGAATCTTGTACGACTTTGGAATTTTGTACCATGTGGGTGTCTTACTTATTCAAATAAATCAATAAGTGCTCTACAAGGTTACAACCTCGGCTTAAGCAAAAACAACATAAAATGTGCATTCTGTAACTTGTTTTCCATGCTGCTGACCTACTTGGGGCCAAAAAACAAAGGTCTGGTTACTACCTCCCAGTAATGCAGAGAGACAAATACAGAGAACCAAAAGCAATTTAAAATCTCACCAGCTGGGATTCACGCAGAATAAGGAACCAGCCTGGGAAGTCAGGAAAGCAAGAGGGAGGAAACTGGGCAGAGAAGAGATCTGGTACCAACTGGGGGGTGGGGGAGTTCTGGAGGTCACGCCCCTCCCAACAAGAGTTTGCATTGAGGATGGGTGGGGGAAAAGGGGAGACGTTTAAAGAGAGAGGAGCCCAGCTGGTGATCCAGCCCTTGAGATAACACCAGGAAGTCAAAATAGGGGAAGAAGGTGGGGCCAGGGAGAACCAGCCCCTCAAACATCACTGGAATGATGGGGGACCTTTCACCAATCGGAGACTCGGCTTCTTTGTCTATAAAATGAAGGATTTGGCCCAGAAAGATCTCCAGGTGCCTCACAGCTCTAATATTCTCTGATTTGATGGCTGCAGCCTTCTGCAAACGTGCATAAAATAGATTAGTTTTAAGCAGTAGTAAAAAGGAAACTGAAAATCAGATTTATCATTTTAATTAAATATACTTTACACTCTCAATTTCTAGGGAGCAAAATGCTACCCCCCCATCAGTTTTCCCTTCGTGGGAGACATTCATGTCTGATGCGCAATTTAAGAAAAGGCCAAACCACCCCCTAAGAAGATCCACAATTAACAAGACCCTAACAGGTATTTCAGGAAAGTGGGACTTGGTGAGGGCGGGAGAATATAAAAAGGAAATGTCAGGGAGGGGACGGTCAGGTGGGATCAGGGTACACAGGACTAGGAACCGGCTGCTGAGAACTTGCTTTGGTCTCCTCTCTCCCCTCAGAAGCCGTAGACAGCCCCGAAACTGGATGGAGCTTTGATGGGACTCAGGAGCTAGGAGCTGGGTCCCCATCCCTGGTGACATAAGGCAAATTGCTCCCTGAATTTTAGAGCAATCAACTATAAAATGGAACTAAAAACACTGACTTCAAGGAGAGCTAGGCAAATGTAAGAGAGCATATCTGAAAATGCTTAGGAAAGCGATAAAGTGTAAAGCGTGTGTGCAAACACCATAATTTGGAAACTCGAATTGGGATCCAGAATGCTCGGTCCCCTCTGATTAGGTACTATGTCCTCTCAGCATGCGCCCCCCTACTAGTCCTCCTCCCTCCCACACACTTTCTCCACCCAGGCACTTGGTCCCCACGGAGAAGGAAGAAAGCAGAGCTTCACCCAGAGAGGAGTATCATTTCCTGGGCTCTGGGCTCCACTGCGTCCCTCGCCCGTAAATTAACAAATGTAGTTGTAAATTACCAGATAACTCTGGGCTGGGTCACCAGTGGGATGGATGAGAATCTACAGGAGAACTAAATCTACAGTGAGAGCTCCCTGAGTCACAGGGGAGCCCCACGATGCCTCAGGGGCAGTCAGGGGCTGGGAGGTGGGGTGGCAGAGGACTTTCTGTTGTGAAAAAACAAAAACACTCAGAAATAAAACTGGGAATCCCCACTCCAACCACTCTTCCCCCTAAAACAATCCAGAATGAGTCAAGTGCGAGGTTTCTGCCAGCTGCAGTATTCCCTGCCACAGCCTTAGCGACGCGGGGTATCCCCTCAGTTGCCCATTTTTCGTGATGACAAGAGCAAATACAGACACTCAGAGAACAGAGGAGAGACTAAGTGACATAAGCAGTGTTTAGTCTTTAAAGAGAGAAATTGCCTTTGCTTAGCAGAGCCCCGCCCAGCAGGAGGTTCGGCCCCTCATCATCAAGTCTGCACTTAATTAAAAAGGGGAGCGTTTGGGCCCTGCCCAACTGACCCCAATTCCATTCTAATCCTTCAGGCTGCTGACATTTGTCTGTTTGTCTCTCTTTGACAAAAAGGGGGAGGAGGAATCCAAAGAGAAAAAGAATCTTCTATCCTGCAGCTTTCAGACAGGGCCTGAACTTGAGCTGGGGCGCTTGGTCTCTAAGAAGAGGGTTGAAAGCCAAATTAATAGAAGAGACAGAAGAGGGAAGGTTTTGCATTTGGGAGGAGTCCCAAGTGGCTGCGGGCAGCAAATATGAAAAGCTGAAGTCACCAACACCTTCTAAAAATAAAATGACTCGGGGCACGTTTGGTCTCTCTTTGGTCTTCCAGACTCTTACCAACATTAGGCTCAAACTTCTCCCTTGGGACAATATTCCCAATGAAAGGAGGACACATGTATTCAGCCTTGTTTAAAAATACTGAAAGGCGGGCGCCTGGGTGGCTCAGTTGGTTAAGCGACTGCCTTCAGGCCATGATCCCGGAGACCAGGGATCAAGTCCCACATCAGGCTCCCTGCTCGGCGGGAAGCCTGCTTCTCCCTCTCTCACTCCCCCTGCTTGTGTTCCCTCTCTGGCTGTGTTTCTCTCTGTCAAATAAATAAAATCTTTAAAAAAAAAATACTGAAAGGCTAGGGGTGCCTGGCTGCCTTAGTCCGAGGAGCATGTGACTCCTGCTCTCAGGGTCGCGAGTTTGAGCCCCACGTTGGGTGTAGAGTGTAGCATTTATTTAAGAAAAAAAAATATATATATATATATATAAACAAAACAAAATATATATATTGGGGCACAGGCTGGTTCATGCAACTCTTGATCTCAGAGTTTCAAGTTCGAACCGCACATTGGGTGTAGAGATTACGTAAAAGTAAAATCTTTAAAAAATATATATTTAAATCCTCTTAACAGGGTTTCTGACAAGTTCTTTTTTTTTTTAAACCCCAGATTCTGGATTTTTTTTTATTTTTATTTATTTATTTGACAGAGAGAGTGATCACAAGCAGGCAGAGAGGCAGGCAGAGAGAGAGCAGAAGAAACAGGATCCCTGCTGAGCAGAGAGCCGATGCGGGCCTTGATCCCAGGACCCTGGGATCATGACCTGAGCCGAAGGCAGAGGCTTTAAACCACTGAGCCACCCAGGCGCCCTGGATTTTTTTTTTTTTAAGATTTTATTTATTTATTTGAGAGAGAAAAACAGCCAGAGAGGGAACACAAGCAGAGGGACTGAGAGAGGGAGAAGCAGGCTTCCGACTGAGCAGGAATCCTGATGTGGGACTCGATCCCGGGTCTCCAGGATCATGACCTGAGCCGAAAGCAGCCACTTAACCAACTGAGCCACCCAGGCGCCCCTTTTTTTTTCTTTTTTTTAAGATTTTATTTATTTATTTATTTGAGAGCGAGCACACGAGCAGGGGGGAGGGGCAGAAGGAGATGGAGGAGCAAACTCCCCACTGAGCAGGGAGCCTGAGGACGTGGGACCTGATCCTAGGACCCTGGGGTCATGACCCGAGCTGAAGGCAGATGCTCAACCAACGGAGCCACTCACGTGCCCCATGTTTCTGACAAGTTCTTAAACAGCTGCCCCAAAAGATGGCTCCCCAGGAGGAATCCTAAAATCAGCCCCTAAAATCATTTTTTAAGATTTTATTTATTTTTAAAGATTTTATTTATTTGTTTGACAGAAAGAGACACAGCGAGAGAGGGAACACAAGCAGGGGGAGTGAGAGAGGGAGAAGCAGGCTTCCCGCCGAGCAGAGAGCTCAATATGGGGCTCAAACCCAGGACTCTGGGACCATGATCTGAGCTGAAGCCAAAAGCCAAACACTCAGCCATCTGCACCACCCAGAGGCACCTTCTAAGACCTCATCTTTAGGACTTTTTTCCTGAGACAGCGCTCCTCTATAGGGCGCCCTCTGGAGTTTGAGCAAGACACAGCTTTACCTGTGCCCTTCCTCTTTAGCCTGACATGCTCTCAGCCAGTGGACTAGAGGGGCTCTCTTCTCTGGGGTGTCAAGAAAGGTCTCAGGCTAAATGGGAGGTGGTGATGAACAAGGGAAGCAGTTGCGCGCCGCCCCCACCAAAGTAATCCTCCAAAAATGGTGCCTTTGCAACCATTTTTAAGGTTATATATATTGGCGAGATATTTGTAAAGACATCTGCAATGAGCAGTGCCTGGGCAGCTCAGTCGCTAAGCATCCGCCTTTGGCTCAGGTCATGTTCCCCGAGTCCCGGGATAGAGCCCTGCATCAGGCTCCCTGCTCAGCGGGAAGCCTGCTTCTCCCTTGCCCACTCCCCCTGCTTGTGTTCAGTGTCTCTCTCTGTCAAATGAATAAAATCTTTAAAAAAAAAAAAAAAAGACATCTACAATGAAAGCCATTAGCACAGTGGTTCTTACCCTGGAGGTGGAGGTGAGGGGGTCACAGACCTGCCCTGTGATGACCCTGATAGGAGCCATGGCTGGTGCCTACATCCCAGCAGACACCAGTGCAGCAAGCTGGCCTAAGTGATGGACACATCCATGAACCCAGGCTTCAGACGCCCCACGCTTTGGAGGGAGCAATGTGAACGTGGGACTGGGAGCTGAGGACAAAAGCAAGCCTACAAGTGGCATTTTGTTTTTGGTGGTCCTTGGGAAGACCCCGTGATTCCTCATTCCTACTGCCTGACCCTGTTCTCTGTTTCATTCCCCCTGGTGATAGATCTAGTCTTAGAGCCACTAAAGGGACAGAGGAAATCACTTGACCCTATTTATCTCATCCATCTGGCCTTACCGAGCTGTCTCCCCGGGTCACCTCCCGAGTTCCACCCTTCATGCCATTGGGACTCTGAGCTCTTCCAGGCCCAGGGGAAGCCAGGCCTTTGAAGACATTTCTATCCCCCTCACAGGTGGGCTGGACAGGTCATGCAACACCCCCCCCCCCACTACACTCTTAGAAGGGGTCCTGGGAAAGCTGGCTTCTCTGCTGGCTCCTGGTCTTCCTGGTCTGACCCAGGAGTCTCTCCCTTCTCACTTGGGTGCTTAGCCCAAGCCCTCTGAGCAAGCCCCAGGCTGCTTTTCTGTGAATATTTGCATATCTAAAACCCACTGATATTTTATCACTTAGGCTCCTGGGAAACTGGGCACAGTCCAGCCCCACTACACTAGAAAGAAGCATTTCCGCAGGCAACCCGTTGGGAGTTGGGTACCAGGGCGTATGTTGTGCTTCATCAACAAAGCCGTGTGTCCAAGGGGGCGCTGTGAACACCCTTAATTTGCCCGTGTCCTGGCTCAGGAGAGTCCCCCAGCCAGCCTGTTGTGTGTTCCCTCAATGTACAGTCTCTGAAAAAAGTTGGCTCGGGGTACCCTCAGTCTGTTCAGTGGACCCTTGCAATAGATGTAAGGCCTCAGTTCCCCCATTTGTAAAGAGGACAAGATACCTCGCAGGACCACTGTGAAAGCTACACAAGTTAATGCGAGTCAAGCACTGGAAATATTGCATGTCATGAAGTGATTTCCATCAGAATCCTCCGGTCCCTTTAGAGGCTGGAATGTTCCCCCTGGAGATGTCACTTCTCGGAGTCTGGGTGTTGAATCAGAGGCCGGGCGACAGCAGGGGCAAGAGCAGCGAATGGCATTTTTCTCTCACTCCCGAAGGAAGGAGGGGGTGGCTCTCAGCTGGGACCCCGGATGGGGAATACAAAGGAAACACTTACTCTCCAGAGAGCCAGGGGCCTTCCAGAGAAATACAAAAGCTCAGAAAACCACTAAGAGTGCCTGCTCTGGGACCCACAGGAATCTTCACTGTCATGGAGACTACTTCCGAGCTGCTTTCCTGGGAGAATCCTCTGTCCTCCTCCCCCACTTCTTTTGGCCCTGAGACACAAGCTCCTCCCTAAGCTCATTCCATCCAGCCCAAAGCTGGGATTTGCTGGGGCTTGTCTCTCCTGCTTTGGGCAAGTTCCTGCTAAGCTCGATTAGTTTGGTCTTTATTGCACCTATTCAGTGAACCAGTATTTCAAGGGACTCTCCTAAGCGTGAAAGAGCTAGGGGAAGAT
Source organism: Spilogale gracilis (assembly GCA_004023965.1). Classification (NCBI taxonomy): domain Eukaryota; kingdom Metazoa; phylum Chordata; class Mammalia; order Carnivora; family Mephitidae; genus Spilogale; species Spilogale gracilis. Next base: position 11,029 of record PITA01017868.1, read on the forward strand.
TTTAAGAGACAAAAGAGACCTCCTCGGGACCTGGAGAGCTCTGCATGAGGAACAACCACGAGACAGAATGAAAGACATCTACAACAGAGATATAGGCAAGAATGATGTGAGGGCCTTAAGGAACTGACTCAGGTTATCTGGAAGGCTTCCTGGAGGAGAGGGGCAATAGACATGAACATCAAAGAATAGTTCCTCAGAGAAGAGAGAGTCTATTTTCATCTACTCACGATGATCTCCTGGAATGAACACTTGTGTTCGTTGTGTTCATTCCAGTGCTTGAGTCTCAGTTCTAACATTGAGCAGTCTGAAGAGCTTACGGGTATCATTTCCTTCTCTGAAACGTCACTGTCTAATCATAAAGTGGAGTTGTTATTAGACAAATTTTGTGGTTTGTTTATTACATAAACTCTCTGGCCAATGTGGTGTCCAAACTCACAACCCCCAGATCAAGAGCCCCATGTTCTACCGACAGAACCAGCCAGGCGCCCCAGGTTAGATGAATTTTGAAAGCAGTCCCAACTGGCCTGGGGTTCAGCTAGTCCCTAGTGTGTATTACAAGTAGGCAGGGGGCAAAATCGGGCTCTCCTCCAAGGAGTATATGCACTGTAGACCCAGAGATTGTCTCAGAAAGAGGGCCTGGGGGACTTCATGTCCTGTGCGCCCCCATGGCTAAGGCCTAAACAGCCCAGTTCTTCTCGGGGGTCTGGCTTAGTCACACCTGCCTGCCTGCCACCCAGCACTGTGTCTAGCACAATGTTTATGCAACAAATTGGCGAATGATTGAGGGACCAGAGCCTATGACCAGCTTTTTGGCTACACTGAAATCAGTCCTATCCCCCAGGTCATCAGATGCTTTGGGGCTTTTCTCCCTAAGACCTTATGTTTGCTCTCAGGATTAAGAGGAAAGATGGCTGAGAAGGAACTGCACTTTCAGAGGTCCATGCGGTGGGGGGAGGGGGACTCTGATTTTCCCTGCAATCAACAGAAAGTGGGTCACAGAACAGCTCTGCCCAGCAGACCCTTGAGGAAAGGCCTGGATTCTATGCTTACTTACATTTATTGAGGGCCTACTGTGTATCAGTTGTTGTCACAAAGCCTTAATTCATTTAACTGCGGCCTCAAAGGGCTGTACAGGAGAATGGGGGAGATTGGGGGCTGTAAACCCCAGCTGCGCTGAGTTACTGGCAGGCAAGTCACCAAACCTCGCTGAGTTTTCTTTCTCAATCTCTGTAAAATGGAAACAATAGAATCACTTCGCCGGGTTATGGGAATGAAATGAGCACGTGGAAGCGGAACGCTTCATAAATGCTAGTTATTATTGTTCCTCTGGGCACTAGTCAGCTCGCCGCCCTGCAGGGCGCACACACAGACATGTTCACACTCCCACGTACACGCAGATGCAGAGGACATGTGCAGGCGCCAGTCGGGTCAGCCCGAGGAGCTCGCCGAGCCTCACACCTAGGGACACCGCGGAGCCCCGCAATGAAGCCGTCGCGCTCTCGGCGTTGCTCCTTTTCTCGCAGCTCTTTATGAATGAACTCCAGCCGCTGAGTTTATTTTTTTATGAATGGGAGCCAGAGCCGTGAATGAAGCCGGGAGCCAGCCCCTACGTTCTGATTGGCCCCCGCGTCTGGGAAACTCCGCCCCCGCACAGCTCCGCCGGCCGAGTCTCTGGATTGGCGGGCGTGCCCGGCCCTGGGGTTTCATTCACAAAAGTCAATGAAACAAAGGGAAAGGGGTTGGGGGGGTAAGAGAGCCGAGGCCGAGGCGAAGGAAATGCACCAATCAGCGGCTCCCCCGGGCTCACTACTGTCGGCGGCGCCCGGAAAACAAGCGGGTACGCGGGGGACCCGGGGCCGGGGCCGCCTCGCTCCGGCCTAGCCCCGCGGCCCTTCGTGCGGCCCCGGGGCAAACTCGCGACCCCGGTCGGCTCCAGCTCAGACGCCCCGGCCTCAGGTGAGGCTGCGGGAGGGGGAGGGTGGGAGAGCGTCTGTGACTCCTCGCCTCGCCTCCAACACACTGCACTCTCTACCCGCCGCCTCCGCAGACCCTAGAGTGGGGGGGTAGTGGTGGGAGGCGCTGGGATTCGGGGTTGGAGGGGGCGCGGGAGTTGTGGGCGTGCGAACCGTGCGCGCCTCGCCTGCTCCTCCGCGCACGAGCGCACACACACACACACACACACACACACACACACACACACACACACGTCTTATGTAACCGAGCTTGGGCAGAGCAGGGCTGCAGAAAGCAGCCGAAACAGCAAGCCCGGCTCCCAGGAGCAGGTGGGACCTCCTTTGGCGGGAGGGGAGCAGTGGTGGCGCTCAGTTCGGCAGGCGGAAACCTCCCCAGAGCCTGAGTGAGTCGGAGAAGTTTTGCTGTCGGACCCAGAGCCTCGGGACTGCCCCTCCCTGCTGCCCTTACCCACCCCCACCCCGCTGCCTGCCCAGGACGGTGTGCGAACGCAGCCCCCCCTCCCCAGGTCTCTGCCCCCGCGCGGGGCCCGGGCGGTGCGGCCGGAGGGAGCGGCCGGATGGAGCGGAGGATGAAAGGCGGATACTTGGACCAGCAAGTGCCCTACACCTTCTGCAGCGTGAGCGGCGCGCCGGCCTCCACGCCTGCCCCCGCCCTGCACCCCGCCCTACAGCCCCTTCCCCGCGGCCCCCACAGGGTCCAGTGCAGCCCGGCCCCTGTGTCACCCTGGGACCCCAACCCCGTCCCCCCGACCCCGAAGCCTCAGGGTGACTCGAGGGCATTCTTCTCCTTCCCCGTAGAAATCGCCCGGAAATGGGAGCTTGCGCGAAGCGCTGATGGTCCCGCAGGGGAAGCTCATGGACCCGGGCTCCCTGCCGCCCTCCGACTCCGAAGGTAAAGAGCCGGAGAGACAAACCGTGACTCTCCTCACCTCCACACCCCGAAGGCCGATCCTGGAGCCACCGCCCTGTTCTCCAAAAGACTCCCCTCCAAGGGACTCTGACCGTTCTTGGGCCCCTACCACCTAGGGGCGGGGGTGGGGTGGGGGGTTGGTCACCACCCGGATCGCTAGGGCTCCCTCCGTCTTACCATCTCCTCCACCTCACCGCTAATTCCAGTATTCACCCCTCAGATCTCTTCCAGGATCTCAGTCACTTCCAGGAGACGTGGCTCGCTGAAGGTGAGTAGTTTTGTGACCTTTTCTGTTATTGGGGCTGGGGATGCTCTCTACCTCTGATATTCCAACCTAACCTACTTCTCCTCTCTCCCTGCCTCAAGGAACTCTCCAAAGACCCCCTCCCCAGTCCCCTTACTCTTCACTCTCCCAGCGCCCAATGTGGACACTTAAATTGATATTTATTTTCTCTGCCCTGAGCCAGGCTTGTGTAACTAGGCCTGGGGATGAATCAGACCATTGTGTGGGGTATTTGCTTATTTGAATGGAACTTGGCCCCGGGCCCATTTTCCTGGTTGAAATTTTCATTTGCAAAGTTTGTTTGGCAGCAGCCACCGCCAGGCTGAGGTGTGTGTTGGGGGGGGGGGGCGGATAAGGGACTGGAGGACCAGGAGAAAGAGCAATTAATTTGTAACCTATCTTCAGGAGTTGCCAGAACATTGGTTTTCGCCCCCTTAGTTTCTCTTCTTCCCAACCCTGAGAGCTAAATAATTTACTGTCTGAGACAAAAACACAACAAAAGTTTAAATAATTATTTTTTGTAGCACTTGCAGAGAAGGGGCCCAGGGCTCCCCCCCTCCACAAATAGCCTTGATTATAATTCTGATGGCAAGTGATCCTCCCCCTTCTCTCCCTACTTTGGCAAGGGTGTTTCCTGGGGGGTTAACTTGGAGCCGGCTGGGGCTGGGGTGGGATCGGGAGCTGGGCCTCCTCTGGGAAGGGAGCTGCATTCTCAGGGTCTTCTGATTGGATCCCTTGGTGCGTTTTGGTGGGGCCTCAGGGCGTCTCTGGTGGGGTGATAGGTAGAAGGTTTATGGTGTTTAGACAGTCTGAGAGGGAAGGGTTAATACTCCCTATCTTAGGGTCCCTTTAACACTCTGAAAACAAGAAACCACACACTAGGAACCCCTTTCTAAGGGCTTTTCTTTAGGATTTCCCCATCCCTCTACCTGGGTATCTTCGGTGATTTTTTTTTTTTAAGCTCAAGCCCAGCTCCTCTGGAACCATCTTTAAAAGCTCGAGGTAGAAGGGAAAGACCCCTGACTGGATCCTTGGAGTGAGACTGTGTGTCTTGACTACTGTGGTATCCCCCCCAGAATTTAACGAAACGGCTATTTCGCATAGAGCAAACGCCAAGACGTTTTGTTGGAATCTGTGGCCACACGGCTGTATGGGTGCCGGAGGGATCTGGGGGTTCTGGGAAGGGGATGACCCTCATCTTCCCTGACTCTGCAAGCTCCGTACACCCAGCTCCAAGTTACAGAGAGCGGGATGCCCAGTCTGCCCACCCTCCTGCCGAGGTTCTGGAGCTGGGCTAGAGCCAAAGAACGCGGGAGTGTCAGTTTCCTGGGTCTCTCCAAGACTTCCTTTCCCAATGCTCGATTTCTGTCTGGCTTGCCAGCCTTCTTGTCTGTCAGTGGAGGGTCCCTCAGCTCCCCACAGTGGGCAGCTCCCAGGGCTGTGATGTAGGGAGTAGGCTCAGAGGTTGGCATTTTGGCAGCCACTGGTCCATTTGTGCCTGGGTCTGAAATGGGAAGGGGAGGGAAAAAATGCTCTCTCAACCTTGGAAGCCCCACCCCTTGGTGGTGGGGGTCTAGAGACGGTATGTGTGTGTCTATCCGCCTGTATCAGTGTGAAGGCGAGTGTGTGTGTTTCACGCTGCTGCCCTGGGAGTCCCTGTACATTTAAATCCAGTGGGTGGGGAGGTGGGGGTGGGGATCTCCTTGGTTCCCTCTCCTTCCTTCTGAGGGAGCAGCTCAGGTTCCCAGCTGGCGATGGATGGCCAGGCCTGAGAGGGGGATGCTGAGGCCACTCGCTCCTTCTCATTCTCTCTGCGGAGACAGATGCAGCTGCCGGGGCCCTGTCCCCCTGCACCATCCCAGCACCACCCCAGCCTCCTCTCCTGCCTCTTCCCACCAGGTCAGTGACCCCAGCAGCCCAGAGGGAGCTTTGGGGCGGTAGGGAGGGGACTAGCTTCTTTGGAAACTTGCCAGTGGTGGGGTACATCAGGAGGAATGGGACCGGAACCCAACCTCCCCACCGCAAGTTTGATTTTTTTTTAATTTTTTTTTTAAAGCCCCTATTTGGAGAGAAGCATTGGGTCCTTGGTAGTGTGGGTGGGGCTGTGAAGAATTTGGGGGATGCCAGATCGGGTCCACAAGGATGGGGTTGTGGGTTCAGTCTGGTGTCTGGGCTTATTTAGGGGTGAGTGTGATTGGGGCTCTGTAGAGACAGCTTAGACTTCTTTGGATTTGAGGTTTTTCTAGATTGCGTGTATGTGTGGGGGGGGCTGTTAAAATAAGGCTAAGAGGGTGTGTCTCTTTCGGGTGCTGGGATCTGTTGAGTTGCTACAGAAAAGATCATCTGCTGCAGGGAAACCTGGGCTCAGGCAGGTTGGGCTCAGGCTACCTCTGGTTAGGGTAAAAAATGTGCTGATTCTGATCAAAGGTTTCTTGCTGGGCTTGTCGGGAGCCCTCAGGGACAATGATTTGGGTCTATTTGGTAATAAGGAACATTGAGTCTGGGCCACGTTAAGTCCTTTGTATGAGGCTGGGGTCTATATTGGAGAGTCTGGGTTCACAGAATGTCTGTGGGTAGGTTGCAGAGGCCCTTACGCCCTCCGATATCAGGTGCAAAATTGTTAGGGGTGCACCATACACAAAGGAATGTGGATTTTTCTAGGAAGAGAAGATCCACAGGTTTTATGGGATTCTTAAAGGGGTGGGTCTGTGTCCCCCTTTTCAGAAGGCTTACTGCTCTGAAATATTTCTCTAAGGTCTTCAGTCCCTTTGCCCTTTGGTCCCTACCCCCCACTCCTGCCAATCACATTTGCAAGTCCAAAAAGACAGCCGGTGTGTAAAGGGTATGCATGGAGGATGCATTTTTCCCGTGTGCTGCCGTGTAGGAAAAGGAAGTAGGATGAGTGTGAATCTGTGTGTGTGCACGCTGGTGTCTCAGTGTGCCTGTGGGACAAGATGGGGTTAATCCCCTCCCCCGGTTTCTCCTAGCTACAATGCCTCCTTCTACATCTTTCTGTCTCCTCCCCTTCCAGAAGGCTCTTGGGGACAACTGTCCCTCCATAGATAGAGAACTGGTTCCTTCCAGTACAGAGGCTGCCTGGGAGGGGGCAGGGTAAGGGTGAGAGACAAGGCCAGTGGTGACACAATGGAGTAGAAACTACAGGGAATGTCTCCCCCACCTCCACTGGAATTCCTAAAGAGGCCCCTTCGCCCTGGGATCAGACCCCAGGAAGGGGAGAAGGTGATGGGGCATAGATGGCGTAGATAGGTGGTCAGTCTGGGGTGCTTGGCTGCCTTAACCTCCCAGTTCTCTCGGAGCTCCGCTTGGGACGCTCCCAAGCCCCTTCTCTTCTACTGACCCCCCCTCCATTGGAGGGACGTTTCCTAAAATTCTCTCCTCTCTGGGCATGATGCTGGCTTGGCATTTCCTCATCCCCTCCTTAATCATGTGCCATGTCCCCAGGCAGATAAACTCTACCTTCGTGCCAGGACGGAGTTGGGGGCAGCCCCTGGCACATTGGCTTGGTGGACAAAACTCAGCCGAGTCAACAAATAAGTAGAGGAGCATATTCTCAAGACCGAACATGGTAATTAGAAATTCTCCTGCTCTCCAGGAACTCGGGGCTTGTTCTTGTTTCTATTCTTGTTGGTAGTCTCTGAGTGAGGCCCTATCCTGTCCCTTTGGTTTGAGAAGCCAGTGTTCTGGGGAGGGGCCAGGCAAAGACTGGAATTCACACCACAGCCTGTCTTTGTCTTCACTGATTTCTCCTGGCCCTGGGAAGAACGCGGCACCTCCTACGGGATAGGTTCCTCTGCGGGGGGGATAGCCTCCTCTGGGACCCCTGGGGGTTTGGGGGTTCCGGTCAGACCTTCAGGCCTGAGGTGGGAGAGAAGGCAAGACGACCCCTAGGGCTCTGTAGCATCACGTGAACTGGCCTAGGACTGGCCTGTGACGCCAGCAGGAGGTGCCTGCAGCCCATTACCTCAGTGGAAACTGGCAGTTAATGAAGCCCCAAAGGGGGCCCAGAATGCGTCAGCCTCCCCCATGTCCTCCACCTCCCCTGCCCTCGGGACCCTCCTTACCTAGGTAGCAGGGATAGAAATGTTGCTCATCCTGCTGACTTTGGGGGTACCACCTATGGCTGGACCAGAGGGCACATCAGGGATGAGCTTGGCCCTGGCACCCCTGAGAAGGTCTTCCTTCCCCCCACACCCCGCTTAGCCAGTGTTTCCCAAAGCTGCCTATTCTGAAGGGCCACCGGGGGTACTTGTTGAAAGTACAGAGGCCTGCGGGCGCCTGGGTGGCTCAGTGGGTTAAGCCTCTGTCTTTAGCTCAGGTCATGATCTCAGGGTCCGGGGATCAAGCCTCACATCTGGTTCTCTGCCCAGCGGGGAGCCTGATTCCACCTCCCTCGCCTGCTTCTCTGCCTAACTGTGACCTCTTTCTCTGTCAAATAAATAAATAAAATATTTTAAAAAGAAAACAAAAAACAAATATTAAGGTGCGCCTGGGTGGCTCAAAGGGTTAAACCTCTGCCTTCGGCTCAGGCCATGATCTCAGAGTCCTGGGATCAAGCCCCACATCCAGCTCTCTCCTCAGCAGGGAGCCTGTTCCCCCCCTCTTTCTCTGCCTGCCTCTCTGCCTATTTGTGATCTCTCTCTCTGTGTCAAATAAATAAGTAAAATTTTTAAAATAAAAAAAATAAGAAAGTACAGAGGCCTGGGAGCAGCGGGGTGGCTCAGTCATTAAGCGTCTACCTTTGACTTGGGTCATGATCCCAGAGTCCCGGGGTCCAGCCCCGCATCAGGCTCCCTGCCCGATGGGAAGCCTGCTTCTCCCTCTCTCACTGTGTTTCTCTCTGTCAAATAAATAAATAAATAAATAAAATATTTTTAAAGAAAGTACAGAGACCTAGAGCCCAACCCATGCTTATGGAGTAAGACTGCAGGGGTGGGGACTGGGAATGCATGGGTTCTTTTTAAGTAAAGCCAATGCTCGAACTCATGACCCTCGAGATCAAGAGTCACATGTGCTCTACCTACAGTCTGAGCCAACCAGGTGCCCCTGGAATGTGTATTTTTTTTAAAGATTTTATTTATTTATTTGACACAGAGAGAGATCACAAGTAGGCAGAAAGGCAGGCAGCAAGAGAGGAGGAAGCAGGATCCCTGATGAGCAGAGAACCCAACGCGAGCCTCGATCCCAAGACCCTGAGATCATGACCTGAGCAGAAGGCAGAGGCTTTAACCCACTGAGCCACCCAGGTGCCCTGGAATGTGTATTTTTAACAATATCTTGGGGATTCCTGATTTGGGTCAGTTTGGGGATGGGGGCCTGTGTGCCTCAGTTGTGCTCCTGAACAGATACACGCTGCCTGCGTGGTTTTGCCGAGGGACTTTGTGTCCTGCTCATTCATTTAATCACTTTACTACACTTTTCTGCTTACTTTTCATGAGTTCTTCTTAGCAGCTGGTGGCTTCTGATTCTTAAACCCCTTGGTCCCATCCCTCTGTCAAGAAGTCAACTATATGTAAACATGTATTTTAAAGCACTTGGCCCCTCTCATATTCAAAGCAAGTTGATGAAGAATCCTGCGAAGCCGCAGCCCAAAGTATTTCTTGTGAGATGTGCTTTCTCTGGAGGGAGGATCTGCCCCTACAGTTCCTATGTGGGGAGGGGGGGCTGGGAAGCCCCCAGGGATAGGGAAGAGCTGGTTGGTTAGGATCCCTTCCACTCTTGCCCCCAGGTAAATGGAGAGGACACCCACCAGCCTGAGGGGGGTCGTTGTACTTTCATTCACTGGTCAACAAATAAAGCATCTGAGTATCTATTCTTAGCCAGACCCTATTTCCCTGTGCTGGGGAATCATCAAGACAGATAAAGCCCCTGCCATCAGGGAGCTTAACTTGCATGCAGAGAAGGTAGACAACACACACACAAGTGTAAAGAAATTAAGAAGATATGTAAAGAGGTATCCAGGTAGCAATTCGTGCTAGGGCAGAAGTAAACATGGGTTGTCACAGAAGCCGAGAGGGACCACGTTGGTGTGGGTGGTCAGAGAAGGCATCTGACGCAGGAACAAAGTAAGCTAAGACTTCAGTGGCCAGAAAAAAAACCAGGCAGACAAAGGTCTGGGGAAGAGGAATCATGAGCTCTGGAGAGGAAAGACAAGGAGAGGCAGTTGGGAGAGGTAAGCAGGCCAGACGATGTGGGGCCTCAGGGGTTGGCCAAGAGGAAGAGTTTGAGGTTCAAGGTTTAAACGAGGAGAGAAGGGAGTGGACTGCTCTTGCAGAAAGCTGTGTGGACAACTCCCTGCCGTAGGACGTGAACATGGAAGGAGGGAGTTCCAGCAGCGGCTCTGGCTGAACTCCTAGGAAAAACCTGGAGCCTCCGCTGATGGGAAAGCCATAGAGGCTGGGGTGTGTGTGGGTAGAGCTAGGCATGGAACTCTTATCCAGCCTTGTGTCCTCGTGTCACACCCTTACCCGCTGTTCTCAACTGTGGTGGTTTTAGCCATCGATTTCTCCATTGTCCACTCTAAGAGCATTCTCCTTGTCTTCCACCCTCTCACCGTCAAGCCACTCCTCCTGCACTATCAGGAAGTCCTTCTTGGTGTCTACCCTTTCCCTTCCTGCTTTGATCTATTCAGGAGAGAGGGACAAAAGTAGCCAAAGATTCTGGGGTCAGGGGCCGTACTCAGGTGTATGCCCACCTGAAGGAGCTGGAAAAGCCAGGGTAAGAACCAGAAAACAAAGTTCGAAGGTCCTATGGCTGCCTCGCCCCCAAACCCAGCTCCCTCACCCTGGCACCCTGGGAGTGTTTCTCAGACCTTCCCCTCTCTCCTAGCTACATGCTGGATGCGTGGTGACCTGCGCATGTCCCCAGCCACTTTCCTCTCCCACTGTCCTGTTCACCTTCTCCTGAGCCACACTTTTCCCCATTCTATCTTTCCCAGGTTCTCCATTTCCAAAGTTCACCGCCCCCCCAGGTTGTATAAAACACAGATTCCTGGGCCCAGCCCGATTCAGAGTCTCCGGTTATTCTGGGTCCATAGGATGTCACCGCCCATCCCAGACTCTGCTGGGAGCTGGGAGAGGGAGCTTGGTGAACTTTGAGGGGCAGGGCTGCCTTCACTTCCGAAAAATGGAGGGAATAAAGACAAAGCATCTAGGAAAAGACTCTGGAATCTGCTCAGACAGGTTCTGGGAACTTGCAGCATTGCCTGTAGGGTCTTAGTGGAGCCCAGAAATGGAGGGCACTAGGACCTGGGATGGGGTTGCTTTCAGTCCTAGGAAGGCTGGTTCCTTTTGGGCCAGTGCTAATCTGCGGGGCTACCTTAATGATGTGTGTGTGGAGGGCCCACCCAGACTCACCTCTGACCTCTCTCTGCAGCCCAGGTACCTGACAGTGATGAGCAGTTTGTTCCTGATTTCCATTCAGAAAACTGTGAGTGGAGGGCCCTGGGTTCAGGGACTAGGGAGTGGGGGAGGACAGGAAATGAGTCACTGGGATAGAGAATCATAAAAGATCAACTTGTTCTCTCCTAAAGAAAAGGGTGAAGAACAGGGCTCCCCATTCTTGGGTTTGGACGCCAAGACCAAGGCAATAGCTGAGAGGTGGAAACCTGGGTTCAAATCAGGGTTTGCGCTGTCCTGTGTGCCCTGCGAGTGGACACGTCTTCCCCCTGCCCCCCCATTTCCTGATTTCTGAAATGAGGGGCTTGAACCAGTTCAGCAGGACCCACTTCTACCCTTTTAAGTTACTTTCGTGCAACTTGGCGGGGGGCAGTTTTGCCCCGCAGGAGACACGTGGCAACGTCTGTAGACATTTTTGGTGGCCGCGATTGAGGGTGGGGTGCTATAGGCATTTAGTGGGGAGAGGGGAGAGATGCTACAAACACCCTATAATGCTCAGGACAGGGCCCTCACATGAGAAAAATTACCCGGCCCAAAGGTCCTCAGTGCACTGTTGAGAAACTCTGCTTTAATGTCAGATATCCCGTTCTCAACTGGCTTCATCGTTGAAATGAACTAGGGCACAAACAATGGAAAACAGCTGATAACCGAACAGTCCGTCGCTGGCATTGGACACATCGCAGTAAGAAGAACCTCACATTCGCTTGGAGCTCCGCGGCTCAGTCTGGTGGCTGGAGCTTGCAGGCCCAGCGGGGGCCACAGGAAAGACCAGTGTTCTTCACAGATAATTAGGAGCATGTGCTTAATGGTAGTCAGCTGACATGGAAGGGGGCGATATCCAATCCGAACCAGAAAAAGAATGATCCTTTATAGCATGAAAGGAGAAAACATGTCTGTCTCGGAATTTTCCAGGGCACTCAGGAAAACCGCAGGCCCTAGGTTGGAGGAACAAAGGTGTTTCGGGGGGTTGGGGGTTGCATTAAATGTTGAGTTTTAGACAGTCTTTTGGGTTAGTGTTGGACATTGGTCTGATGTATAAAACCAGACATAGTGTAAATAGCCAAACTGTCCTCAAAAGGGCCTGACTGAGAGTCTCTGGAAACGGAGCCCCGGGGAATCACCTGGCTGGTCCTCAAAAGAGCAGAAGGTGCGGGAGCTCTCCTTGCCTCCTCGGTGACCCCCTCTGGCCTTGCTCTGCCTCCTCCTACAGTAGCTTTCCACAGCCCCACCACGAGGATCAAGAAGGAGCCCCAGAGTCCCTGTACAGAGCCGGCCCTGTCCTGCAGCCGGAAGCTGCCACTCCCCTACCACCATGGCGAGCAGTGCCTTTATTCCAGGTGAGCCCCAGCCTGGCCTGGGGAAGGGGAGGAGGGGGGGGCAGGGAGAGGAGAGAGGAGCAAAGGCAGCAGTGGGATGCAAGTTAGATAACACACAGGATTTCTGAGCCCCTGTAAGGGAGCTGCGCAGGCTCAGGATTTCCTCTGAGTGGTCGGGAGAGAGACAGCAGCCAGAGCTTCAAGGGCTGTGTGTTAAGGGCAGAGCAGAGCCTTTCCACGGGAAGAAGCCATCGGCCCACCCAGCCCACTTGCTTTGGGCCGGGGAGCGGCATTCTCGGGATTATACCCATTTTCAGGATTTATGAGAAGGGAGAAAAAGAGTTCACTTGGGGCCCCATCACTCAGGCTGTTCCTTTCCCAGCACCCTCTGCTCCTTCTTCTATGGGGATAAAGGGTTCCAAGATGCTCGCCCAGCTTCTCTGCCCCTTCACCCCTGTCTCCCCCTCAACTCCAGTGCCTATGACCCCCCTAGACAAATCGCCATCAAGTCCCCCGTCCCCAGTGCCCCTGGACAGTCGCCCCTGCAGCCCTTCCCCCGGGCAGAACAACGGAGTTTCCTGAGATCCTCTGGCACCTCCCAGCCCCACCCTGGCCATGGGTACCTCGGGGAGCAGAGGTAAGGAGAAAAGGAGACCCATAGAACCTGCGGGCCCTGGTCTTACCAGTTCTTGCTCAGTCACTGAGTGTTCTCCAGCCACCCCTAAGAGACCTGGCGTGGGGGGGGGGGGCTGTTGCATGGGGAAGAAGGGACGTCGACACCACCGCCTCCCAGCCCAGTCTGCAAGCTCTGGGAGTGGCGGACACAGGGACAGCTTAAGTTAATCTTCTCTTCCTTCTCCATCCAACCACATCCAGCTCTGTCTTCCAGCAGCCCTTGGATATCTGCCACTCCTTCACCTCCTCCCACGGAGGGGGCCGGGAACCCCTCCCAGCCCCCTACCCACACCAGCTGTCGGAGCCCTGCCAGCCCTACCCCCCACAGAGTTTCAAGCAGGAATACCTGGACCCCCTGTACGAACAGGCGGGCCAGCCCTCTGTGGGCCAGGGTGGAGTCAATGGGCACAGGTACCCAGGGGCGGGGGTGGTGATCAAACAGGAGCAGACGGACTTCGCCTACGACTCAGGTAAGAAATGCTCCTGGGGAAGGGGCCTGGAGGAGTTTCGCTGGGATTTCTGGGGAGGGCGGCATGTGATCATGTGAACAGTTCATTACACCCAGGAGGTCTCCCTACAAGATTTTTCTCCTCCCACCCAGTTACCCCTTCCTCCATCCAACGCACCCAACCACTCCCTTTTTGTCCTAGATTCAAAAGAATTGTCATTTTTCAGTCAGCAAACTGCTATTCAGATAAAAGATAAGGGGGTGCAACTCCTTGCCCTTGGGCAGCTTGTAGGGGTTTTTTTTTGTTTTTTTGTTTTTAAAGATTTTATTTACTTGACAGAGAGAAACACAGCCAGAATGGGAACATAGCAGGGGGAGTGAGAGAGGGAGAAGCAGGCTTCCCGCCGAGCAGGGAGTCCGATGTGGGACTCGATCCCGGGTCTCCAGGATCATGACCTGAGCCGAAGACAGTCGCTTAACCAACTGAGCCACCCAGGCGTCCCCAGCTTGTAGTTTAATAGGAAAGTTGAGGCATCTCTTTTTTCTCTCTGGCAAGTGTTGAGAGGTTAATTACCTACTGAGGCCCAGGTGCTGGGTGGGAGCATGAGTTGTGGGGAGCTGGGGGCACAAAGATGAATAGGATGGGTCATTGGTCCCAGTCCCCACAGAAGCTCATACATATTAACGGATTTGGGGACACCGGGTGCCTTAGTCTGCCTTCAGCTCAGGTCATGATCCCAGGGTCCTGGGACCGAGCACTGCATCAAGCTCCCTGCTCGCCAAAGAGCCTGCTTCTCCCTCCTCTACTCCCTCTGTTTGTGTTCCTTCTCTCTCTGAAGAATAAAATCTTAAATACACACACACACACACACACACACACACACACACACACACAGATTTGAATGAAGAGAAGCATGAACTTGAAAGGAGCGAGGCTCCTAGTTGCCAACAGGAACACAGCGTTACTGTGTGGTTTCCCCATTCTGTCCCGGTCTCCAGGTTGACAGAGCTGGGTACGAAGTAGGGCTGCTTTAAACTTTAGCACCACCTGACCGCTGACAAGAGTGAGGGGCACTCAGCCAGATTCTTGGCCTGCAAGAATGCAAAGCCTCTGTCGCCCAGGGAGGGCCATTCTCATTTAGGAGGGGCCCGGAAAACCTTGGCTTGTTACATTGTCACCATCCCCAAATTTGAGTTTATCTGCAAGCTTGTGTGAGACAAATAAATACTGAGATTGGAGTAGGCTCAGGGCAGGCAAGAGCTTTCAAATTTCCCATTTCCTGATGCGCAGTCTTTTAGGGGCAGGGGGATGAACCGCAAACCCCCACGCTGCCCAAGTGAGAACCACAAGGGTATGCCTCTCCTCCAACGTGGGGCACAGGCTGAGCCGAGCCGCGCCCGACAGTGAGGTGGAGGAAGGGGGAGCAAAACGCTCTCGCTGCTGACCTTCAAAGGATGTAGACCGGAGGAGATCTTGTTACATGCCCTTGAACTCCTGCCCCTCCCCCTTCGGCTTCCTCTCAATGGAGTCAGGAATTCCATTCACAAAATGGAGGCCTGAATGAGCCCACCCTCCCGCCTCCTCCCGGAGGTGTCGGGTTTCACCATCTCATTCATAGGTGGGAGTGGAGGGGGTAGGGCGGGAAGGGGCTAGAGCTTGAACGGGTGGCTCCACACAACCCGCCTCCTCCAGGTGGAGTAAGGCTATTTCAGTGCTAGGGAATGGAAGGAAAAGGGAGTAAATGTGCTTTGCTGTCAGACCTGAAAAAACACGGCTCAGTGCCCACTGCCTCTTCCCCAGATACAAATACATTCTGGTGTGCTCTCTCGCTCTCCCGCCCACCTCCCTCCCTATGGGTCTTCCCACAGCCCCCATCCTCCTCCGTTTCCTCCCTTTCTACACACACACACACACACACGTACACGTCTTCTACTTTCTCTCCCTCTCTCTTTTTTTTTCTCTTCCTCTCCCCCTCTCTCTCCCTCTCCGGGCTAGGAACCTGACCTGCTGACCGGAGGTTAGCCCATTCCAAGAGAGTCTTAGGCATGGACACTGAACCCTTTCCCCGGAGGTTCATCCCTCCCCATCCTCCTCCCCTTGAACTCACAGGAAACAGCTGTTGCCTGGAATCCTGGGCCTTGTGCAACAGCTTTGCCCAGCCCAGCTGCTGCTGGCCATGCCCTCTGGCCCAGACTTCAAGCTGAGAGATTCAAGCCTTGCACTCCCTCTGGGTGTATTTGCCTTGGGATTTGGTGGTTGGCAGGCAGCTGGGGAAAGAACCAGAATGCAGGCTGGCAGGAAGAAGTTCTTAAATGTGGGCAGGACTGCCACCCCCTCCCCTCTGCAGCCACCTGTGACATCACCCTTTCTCTCCTCCCAGATGTCCCTGGGTGTGCATCAATGTACCTTCACACAGACGGTTTCTCTGGGCACTCTCCAGGTGACGGGAATATGGGTAAGGCAGCCCCCTCCTCTCTGCCAAGCCCTCCACGTTGGAGGGGGGAGTCCTGCTGTCGGGGAGGGTCATGACCCTCTGGACGCTGGGGGCTCACAGCAGTGAACCCCCTCCAGATCTGAATGACTTGCAACTTCCTCCCCAAGGTTATGGCTATGAGAAACCTCTGCGACCATTCCCAGATGATGTCTGCGTTGTCCCTGAGAAATTTGAAGGTCAGAGATGTGACTGTTCATGAGAGGGTCAGGATTTTAGCCATGCCCTCTGTGTCCCCACCTCTCCTTGACCCAGGAATCCCATTACCCCTGGGAAGAGGAGAAGGGCTTGCTTGGGGAACCAGAAGACACCTCCTGTTTCCTGTGCTCCCAGGAGACATCAAGCAGGAAGGGGTTGGCGCGTTCAGAGAGGGGCCGCCCTACCAGCGCCGGGGGGCCTTACAGTTGTGGCAGTTCCTGGTGGCCCTGCTGGACGACCCGACGAATGCCCACTTCATTGCCTGGACCGGCCGGGGGATGGAATTCAAGCTCATAGAGCCCGAGGAGGTGGGCCTCTTGGATTCTGTACCTCTCCGAGTCCCAGCATCTTTGGGGCCTGGAGATACTAGGAGCTGGGAATGCGGCTGATGCCTCCCCATCACAGTTGCTTGACCTGACCTGAATTCTTGTCCGACCTGGGTCTGTGGGCTGCTGCATAGTTTGCAGGTTACCATTTTGTACTGAGAATCTCAGGTGCTCTTCCCCCCCCCCCATTTTTTGTCTGCTGAGCTAGCAGCCAGATCTCAAGACTCTGTCCTATCTCCAGGTTGCCAGGCTTTGGGGCATCCAGAAGAACCGGCCAGCCATGAATTATGACAAACTGAGCCGCTCGCTGCGATACTACTATGAGAAAGGCATCATGCAGAAGGTGGGGGGCCCAGGGATGGGAGGGTGAGAGGCAGTAGCTATGGGAAGATGATGGGGGCAGGGGAGCATTCCCCAACAAGTGTGTGGGAGCAGATGATGAACCCAGTCAGAGGGAATGAGAAATTGCGGACCAGACTTCCCTCTCCCAAAGAAGTGCCCCCCAATAACTGAAAAGCCCGAAGTGTGGAGAGCAGGAAGCGTTCGGGAAGCTGGTCTCTCAAAGGAACCAGCACGGGGGAGAGATGCGCCCTACAGGTCTGCCCGGACCTGGCGCTGGGCTGTGTCCCCCTAGCCCACGCTGCCCCGGAGCGAGAGCTAGGCCCACCCAGCCCTTCTCTTCCCGCAGGTGGCCGGCGAGCGCTATGTGTACAAGTTTGTGTGTGAACCTGAGGCCCTCTTCTCTCTGGCCTTCCCGGACAATCAGCGTCCAGCCCTCAAGGCCGAGTTTGACCGGCCAGTCAGTGAGGAGGACACAGTCCCTTTGTCCCACTTGGACGAGAGCCCTGCCTACCTCCCAGAGCTAGCTGGCCCTACCCAGGCCTTTGGCCCCAAGGGTGGCTACTCTTACTAGCCCTGGCTGCCGCTCCTCTGCCGCTGGTGGGTGCTGCCCTGTGTACATATAGATGAATTTGGTCTTGGGGAAACCCTCACTCTGAAACCCACAGATGTCTTTGGAGCAGATCCCCACTGGCCCATCAGTTGCCCCTGCCCCGACTCTGAGCTGCTCCTCAGAGTTGACGAGAAGGAAAGATGGAGAACACTGAAAGGGGAATGGTGGGGTCTGAAAGCTCCTGGGCCTGTCACCTGCAGCCTCTTCCCAGATTCTGCTTAGAGGCCTGAGCCGCACTCCTCTCCCCCCACACAGAAAACAAGTTTGGTCTGTTCTGGGGGACAGAAAAGGAGTGTTCCTACTTTATCCTGGTGGAGAGGGGTGCATTGAGCTCCCCGGATCTCCCACTGTGGGCAGACGGAATCCTGGGTCCTGCACTCCACTCTAAGCTGTGGCCCTGGTGGGTCCTGCTTGTGCATTCTTGGTGCTCTGTGTTCCCAGAGGCAGGGGAAGGCTGGAGCTGGAACCTGGGGTGCGGGGGAAGGGCTGCAGAGTGGAGGCAGGGGGGGCTGGGTTCCTGCTCCTAGGGCCCTTTGCCTCTTCTCTGCCTTTTCCTAGGCCCAGGCCTGGGATTCCACCTCCACCTCCAACCTCCACCACATCTGCCAGACCCCAATAAAGGCCCCTACTTCTCCTGTTAGTTGTCCGTGTCCTCTTTGCTGCCGTGAGAGGAAGAAGGACCTGGGGTTGGAAAGAGCCTTGGCCTTGGGGCAGATGACCAGAGTTTGGGGCCTGGCCTTGAAACTTAGCTTCCCAGATGGATCTGGGGAAAGACAGTTGATCTCTGACTTTTCCTCTGAAAAATGGACTCAGTAATACCTATTCTATCCCCCTCTAGGATTATTGTGTCAGGATCCTGAAATAATGGTTGATAGGTACTTTATAATCTGGCCCGTGCCGCCGGGCCGCTTGCTGTCCCAGCCAGGCAGGGGCCAGACAGGGCTGGCTTGGAGGCCCTCCTGGGGCTTCCTCCAGCAGAGTTTGGCCTGTGGTTTCCATGATGCTCTTCCCATGACTGTGCTACCCACATCTATACCCAATTCTGTGTCTGCTCTTCTGCCATAGCTCCAGATTTGTTTTTGCTGAAGCTGGGGACAGGAGTTTATTTATTTACTTTTTTAAAGATTTTATTTATTTGACAGAGAGAAACACGGCCAGAGACGGAACACAAGCAGGGGGAGTGAGAGAGGGAGAAGCAGGCTTCCTGCCGAGCAGGGAGCCCGATGTGGGACTCGATCCGAGGTCTCCGGAATCTTGACCTGAGCGGAAGGCAGTCACTTAACCAACTGAGCCACCCAGGTGCCCCTGGGGACAGGAGTTTAAATGGAGCGGATCTGGAGAATGGAGAGAGAAGGCCCCGAGGCAAGAGGGTGTAGGGAGAGCCCTGGGTTCTGGCTAGTGAAGGCAAAGGACACTGGCTGGGTCTTCAGGGAGAGGGGAATAGGAAACATGGGCTCCTTCCCCAGGTTTAGGGGAGACCAGAACACCGGAGCTGTTCTCTATGGGTGGACGGGAAAGACCGAGGTGAGAAAGTGTAACACCTAGGGAAGAGACCTGAGGAGTAGCAGTCCAGGTGTGAGGGGCAGTATGGAAGGTTCTAGACCCAGGCTCTGGTGAAAATGCACTCTCCAGTTAAACCAGAACTGCAGCCCTACTGAGCCTGTGTGGGCTCAACCCTCATCAAGGTTTGGAACAGCCTAGGTCCCTGCCTCTGAGCCCTCAGAGGAACCGATGCCTGTCAACCACTACCCACAAACTAAAAGCATCATTGTTTTCCTAGAAACTGAAAACATCAACTTACTTTTGCAATTTAGAGCAAGGAACAGAACATTTTAAAATACAAGTTTTAAAAAATATACTTTAAAAAAAAAAAAATACATCATTTAATTCCATATTAAAGCCAAACTATCTGAGTGCGAAGCTGTAGAAGTCCGTGGAAAGCCTGAGGTCCTGAGTACACCTGAGGGAGTGACAGAGATTTGGGTGAGAAATGGTATCCACGTGGCACCAGCAGAGACCCATGACCCCTACCCTCTGGAGTGTTTATTAATACACCACTCCTCACAGCTCTTTGTTCAAATCCTTAGCCTTGGAGGGCCACTTGGAGGAGGAGGAGGAGGCAGGCAAGCTCCAGACTGGATGAAGGTGAATCCTGGACCAAGGAGTAGTTACATGAGCAGCACTGGGATGTGTCCCTCCCCCCCTCCCCATACACAAGCACACACTCAGCACATCAGGGCAGGGAAGTCCTGAGCTAGGCTCTTACAGGGCTGGGGTGAATGGCCTAGAAGAGTCCAGCTCCCTGCAGGAGACCCACATCCTCTCCTGGGCTGTCACTCAATCTTGGGGAAATATTGTTTCAAGGAAGAGAGACAAGGGCCCCATTGTGTGGGAGCAGCAGTCAAGTCTTCCTTCCCAATCTGGCTCCTTTCTCCCTCCGAGCAGGCCCAACAATGCTTCCTCCACGCTGTTCCCTGATGGGACAGTCTGAAGGCCAGACCCCTAGCCATACTGACAGAGCAGAGAAGTGACCCCAGCTCTTGGGGTAGATGTTTAAGGAACACCCAGAGAGCTAGGGTCCTTTTTGCTCACCTAACCCACAGAAGATGACTAGCCCTGCTGTCTCTCACCTTGGCCTGTTAAACATGTCCTTCTCAATCTCAGCTTAAATCCCAAACCTCCCCGCACCACCCCCAGGGCCTTAACGCTCCGAGGTGCCCATGCCGGGGCTGGTCACGCAGCGGGGCAGGAAGCTGCCAAGCCTGGAGACTGGGGACCTGGGCGCCCAGGCCCTGCTTCACATTCGGTTTCCTCTGTAGGCCCCTGCCTGTCTCTCCCCACAAGGCCTTAAAGGTAAATACAAAGATCCCTGCCCGTCATCCCTGGCCGGGGCTTCCGGAGGAGTACTCAGAACAGAATCAGCTCTGGCCTCTGTCAGCAGATGGCCTGGCTTGTATTCCTCTCTGCTGGATCCCTCTGAACTGTCTTTAGGGTGGTCAGTTTGCTGCCCAAAGACAACCTGCACTCTTTTTGCATCCTAGAATGTCCTAGAGTCTCAGCATCTGGTGTACAACTCAGTAGTTCCAGTATTCCCATCATTTCAGAACTTACTAGAACAGGGATGGGAGCAGTGCAGGCCCTAATATCCGACGTGCCCAGTCCCTCAGAGGCTTCTCTACCAGCTCTGCACCTAGGCCCGCTTTCCAGAAAGCTCCTCCACCAGCAGCATCTGTCTGACGTTCTTCCCAGCCAAGAGCTTCCTCAGGTTCCATGAGGGGGGCACCGTGAAGCGGCCATTCCCCAACCAAATGCTACGAGAAACCCACTCAGCAACAGCAGCACAAACTGGCTCTGAGGGGGCTTCTGTGGGTTTTGTTTGTGGTGGGGGAGAGAGGCTTTGGCCAGAAAACCCCTTTGTTTTAGAAAGCCCATGGAGGACCCCGGGGGAAAAAATAAAAACAAAATCAAATCAAATCTGTGATGTCGCCTGCATGTTTCAAAAGGAGAAAGGACACGCTGCACCCTGGGTGGCAAGCAGAGGAGGGAGCCCGGAAGAGCGTTCCATATTCAGTGTGCTGCAGCTGTAACCACTCGGGTGCCCAGACCGGGGCAGCGGATGCGGTCACCCCATGGCCAGGCAGCAGAGCCGGGCTCACGCAGGCATCAAGAGAGGGCACTGCAGGCCTGGGCGATGCGTCACCTCTGAGCCCAGAGGCCCAGAGCTCTGGTTTCAAGGGACTCTCCACCATGGGGACTCTCCACCATGGGCACCAAAGCCACCCATCTCCCCACCCTGAGCCCAGGCCAATCCTAACCTTCCAGCTAGAAGAAACAGCCACAGAAAATCATGTTTCCTTAAGAAAATAAATATTTCTAGGAGGTTAAGCCAAAGTGCAGGGGCTAGAAGAGGCGGGAAGTAGGGTAACACTGGCAGTGAGCTTTGCGGCTCCCTCCTCCAGAGTCCCAGCTGGGGCATCAGGCCCTCACTGCCTCTGGGGGTCAGATGCTCACGACTCCCTTTCCCATCTCAGGGCGACAGGAGTCGCCCATTTCGTGGCGATGGTGCCCTGAGCTCCCATGTCGGCTATGAGCCCCTGTAAGCCACAGGGCCTCGGGGTGGTAGGGGCTGGAGGCTCTGGTCAAACCAGGTGGAAAGCCCTGTTCTTATTTTACCACCACGGAAGAAGTAAGAGTCAAGTTTAGAAAAGGCCCAGGGAAGACATTCAGTCACTGGAGAGCGGTATCCTCAGTACCAGCTTTTCCACTGTAAGAGCGAGTCCAAGCCCTGGGCCACCACTGCCACGGCCGCAGGAGCGGTGGAACAGACAAGTCTCGCCTCTCAGCGCCGGCGGAAGGCCCGGGATATTCTCCAAGCATTGGGCTCCTCATAGCGGTTGTACAAGGGTTCGAGACGCTGCTGCTTCTTCTGTTTGCTCAGCTTGGTCGGGTCGGAGACCTTGAAAAAGGCCGGAGCAAACTCCACGAGCCATCTGGGGTCGATAGTGGTGACCTCCCGCATGTACTCCTTCGTGGTCAGAACCAGTTCATGGTACACCACCCTGGGGGCAGGGGGGAGGGACAGGGAGAAGGTTGCGGCCTCCCACCCACACCCCACTCCACAGGCCCCACGGTCCCCGGCAGGCCTCAGGCATGCTTACACTTTACCCCCTTACCTCCCCTGGGGGGGGCCCCACGGGAGGATGACAGCCACACTCCAACACTGAGGAGCTGCACCCCTCTAACTGCACAAAAGCTATCAGGATGTGTTCTAATCCTGGCTTGAACTAGTCCTGGCTCTAGGTAAGTGACATGACCCCTCTGGACCTGGGTTTCCTGCTCTGTGGGACGGTGGTTTTTCTGGCCACAGAACTCTGGGGCCCTTAAGAGGCGTCTCGGGGGCTGCCGCAGGGGCTGGGGAAGGCCAAGCAGCAAGGCTCTGCACCTCCAACCCCTCCTAACATGACAACACCATGGTTTTATTGCAATTTGATATTAGGGTGGATAAGATTCCAATTTTTTTTAAGGGCTACTTAAAAAAAACTTGTTTAAACCATCTCACTAGACCATCTCTAAGGTCCTCCTTGGCTCTCAGCCCTCTGATTTAATTTCTCTCAAACGGGCCTGACATTCTGCCTACTCTGGCTTCTGCCGCTCTAGAAACGGAAGCGATGTGACAGGAGGCAGTGCCGGGCTGGGTGAAGACCAAACGTGAGTGCCAGGAGAGCTGCACGCCCTCTCCACCCATGACTGCCCCCAGACGCAGGTCCTGCCTACCTACCATTCGGGTTGTCTGTTGAAGAGAGCGCTGGAAGGGTGGATGTAGACCACCTGCTGGTCGATCAGTGTCCGGTAGCCCTCCTGTGGGTCTTTCTTGGCAGCATTCCGGAAGAATCCACTGCAGATGGCCTTCTGCACCCGCACCGTGGACTTACCACAGGAGACCACATCCAGCTTGTGTCTAGCAGGAGAAGAGATCAAGAGAGGATAAAGAAGCCACACTACTCTGCAGTCAGATGTTCCACCTTCTGGAATGAAGGTGCCCAACCCCCCCCCTTGGGTCCCGAGAGTCTGGGGTTCCCCTCTTCCAGCCCTAAGTGTACCACAGGGGTAGCTCTACAGTGGGCAAGATGGATGCAGAAAAGACAGAGATTTTACTCAATTCAACCTATCATGTAACAGATGCTTACAAACAAAGCATTTTCCAATTACCAGAAAGTAACCTTCTTAGGAACTTTCTGAAGTGATTTCTCAGCTGTACCCTTGCCTGGGGAAGGGATACAACGAAAATGGAAAAGCTGGAGGAAAAGGCAGTATGTGAGAAGCCTGTAACGTCTCAGGCGCACCGAGAGACGAACAGAAAGGATGGTCAAGCAGGCTCCACACAGACACGGGGCAAGTCACCAGACGTCACCTGTCCATTATGCCTAACATCTGCTTGCGGATATCCTGGGCCCGGCGCAGAGAGCGAGCCTGGATGAAGTTCTCATAGCACCACGGGTTGGAGAACTTGTTGTTCTTCCAGGAGTTGTACACGGCCAGCAGGGTGAGGTGGTCCCCTTCGGTCTGGTGGAACTTGGCTTTCTTCTGGTCTGCGAGGGCTTGTTTATCCTGCCAAGAGGTGGGACGGAGGATCAGCTTCTGTCCAACAGCTACTATGTGAGCACTCAGCAGTGCACGGAGTCCCACCTGGCCCCGTCAAGTGTCCCTATCAAGCACAACGGTGGCAACAGGCCACCATAATACCCCAACATCATCACACCCTGTACCTGCACATGAGTCTGAACCCCCCACCTTGGGCCTGTAGAAGACATTCTGCACCGACAGCATGGACACGATGGTCAGCATCTCCTCGCTGCAGCCCAGATGCACGGACATTATCAGCATTTTGCACAGCATTGGCTCCAGAGGGAATTCTGCCATCTAGAGGGAGAAGCGGAGACTACAGCGGCTGCCCT
Organism: Spilogale gracilis; assembly: GCA_004023965.1. Classification (NCBI taxonomy): domain Eukaryota; kingdom Metazoa; phylum Chordata; class Mammalia; order Carnivora; family Mephitidae; genus Spilogale; species Spilogale gracilis. Next base: position 34,472 of record PITA01017868.1, read on the forward strand.
GTGCAAGACCTACCAGCACTCACCCTCCCCTCCCCTCCCTGCAGACAAAGGTTGGGGGGCAGGGCCCAGTGGATAACAGACCACAGGACCTTTACCCAGGCACGGTGATGTGAGTTGCTGGTCTCTATCAGAAAGAATGTTGTTTTCTAATTTCCCAAATAAATCTGAACAAAATATATATGACTGAGAACGTAACTACCATTGGGATAGATGGGAACTCTGCAGACCACTTTCAAAATTAAGCCTAGACTCAATCATGCATCCTGAAATAAAACTGACTATGGATAGAATTCCTTTTCTTGTAAAGAAATAATTTTAAGTGATAGGGGAAAATCTAGTTTAAAAACAGGCATCTAGAATTCTACTCAAAGTTGACCCAGAGCCTCAGTTTGATTTTTCACAGAACAAAGAGTACGGAAGGCTTGCTACTCTCCCCAGAAGCACCGGAAGTTCAATCTGGCTCCTACCCTGCGGCCCAGGCGAGTGAGCAGGCCCTCATCGTCCAAGGCCCCCAGTGTGTACAGCTGCTCCATGGCTGTGATCAAGGTTTCCATTGGAGGCGCATCCATGAAGTCAAAGGACAGCAGGTCATTGATGCCCATGGCCTAGAAGAGCAGGGAAGAAAGTGTGTGACGGGAGGATCAGCCCAGCCCGCATTAACGGGAAGAGGCAGTCCTTTTCCACTTCTTTCCTGTTTCTTCTACTACGGGTAGGAAGTCAGCAGCAAGCTTAGCAGTCATCTCCAGGGCTGGGCCACCCAAAACACGCAGACTAGTAGAAAACATGTGCTTTCTCAGGAAACCTGAAAAACTGTTCCTTCAATGTAAATATGTAAACACAACTCAACACCAAAAAGATAACAATTTAAATACAGGCCAAGGGAGGTGCGTGGCTGGCTCACTCAGAAGAGCTTACAACTCTTGATCTCAGGGTTGTGAGTTCGAGCCCCACGCTGGGTGTGAAGATTACCTAAACAAATAAATCTTTAAGAAAAATAAGTAAATAAAAACGGGCAAAGGACTTGAAAAGACATTTCTCCAAAGAGGTTCTAAAAATGGCCAAAAAGCACATGAAAATATGCTCCGCAGAACTGGTAATTAGAGAAATGCAAATCAAAAGCACAATGAGATGCCACTTCATACCCACTAGGATGGCTATAATAAGGAAAGAACCGAACCAGGGTTGGCAAGGATGTGGAGAAACAGGGACCCTCATGTGTTGTCAGTGGCAACGTAAACGGGTGACTTCTCAGTAAGTTAAACATATAATCACTGTGTGATCCAGCAATTCCACTTCTAGATATGCCCAAAAGAACCAAAGGAGGGACACGAGCAGACACTCTTGCACTAATTTTCACAGCAGCATTATTCACAATAGCCAAAAGGCAGAAGCCGCCCAAATACCCACCAACAGATGAAGGGACAGACAAAACACAGCACATGGACACCAGGAGTATTAGTCCCCCTTAAAAAGGAATGAAATTCTAACACATGCTACAACACAATGAACCATAAGAACACGGTGTGGAGCAGAAGAGGCTGGGCACAAAAGGACAAATACTGCATGATTCCATTTGCATGGAAATTAAGTTCCCACAGACCTGGAAGTGACTAACAGTCACCAGGGGCCGGAGGAGGGGAGAAGGGATGGTTCAGTGTAACGGAGACAGAGTTGCTGTTTGGAATGATGACAAAGTTCCAGAAATGGATGGCAGTGACAGCTGCATACCTTGGGAAAGTACTTAATGCCACTGAATCGTACACCTTTAAAGGGTTACAAGGGTAGTGTGTTGTGTGTTTTACCAAAATTTTTCAAAAAGACAACACACCAGCTTGTCCTATCTCTTGACATGTAATTTCTACTCTGCATCACAGAACCGCCTCATGTCAGGTGGCAGGAATATGAAGATGACTAAGACATGGCCCCAGCCCCCAGAGAGTCCATGGTGGTGAGACACACGGACACGAAACCACAGTAACACAGCACAATCTGCGTGCCGGGTAAAGAGTAGGCTTTCGATGTGCCTGTTAGCTAATCTGATGAATCAAAGAAACAGATGAGTGATGCACTATCCAAGTGTGTATAAGGGGGATGTGGTGGGCCCTAAGCCTTCTGTTTCTTTCCCCTAAAGTGATTGTGATCATAAACACAGCAGGTGTCCAATAAATGCTTATTGTATGAATAATAACTACAAGGAATTATGTTAGCAATCAGCAAGCACTGTGCCAAGGGCCTTTACCTGTATTATCTCATTTATTTTCACAACAGATACTATTAATAGCCTACTTCTAGAAAAGAGAATATAGAACAGAGGGTTGAGCAGATAAATTTGCCAAGGACACAGAGCTGAGAGCCGAGGTTTGAGCCACAGATGCCTCTCTGTTCTCATTCCAGAGACTGGATCAGGGTTTTTTTGTCTGAAGCTCTGTTTTAGCCTCTCTTACAGCAGATGAATAATAAATTACAACAGAGGGCTCTGTACCAGGAGAATGCCAGTGCCCCAGGGCAGCGTCGGTATAAGGGGCGGGGGTGCCACTTCAGCTCCCCTTGCCAAGAGAGAATGAGGGTCCTCACTGGGGACCAACAGAGAAAGAGCAGTGAGTCAGAATGAAAACCCAGCCCCCAGAGGGTGAGTGTGAGCCTATACTGACAGCTCCCTTACAAAGTTTTTAGACCTGGAGTTTCACCTCATTCTAAAAGAAGAGAATTGGAGCGAGGGTGAAGGCAGTGTGCCTATCCCCAGTTTGGCACCAATCAGATTTTTCTAATGTCCCTTTAGAAAATGCTCCTAACTAAAATCTTTTATAACCAAATAGCCTGCTGGTTATTGTGGTAAGAAAAAAACGTGTGCTCACAGCAGACATGCCAGCTTAGCCCCAGACCCACAGCGGAGCGGCTGTTACCACAGTCGTTTGCATTCCACTCAAAGGGACTGGTTCCATGACGTTACTGAAGTATTTAACAAGGTTCATAAAACTGACATTCATTTACGATGGACACACGACTGCACTGTTCCACCAGCCCATTCTAACAAGATAGTGATTTCTACCTTGAGCGAGAGCACTGTGCTTGCTAGGTTGGTCCTCTGGATTTCCGGCACGTTGGTGGTCAGCATTTCATCTCGGTAGGCACGTTCGGTGTACAGCCTGTAACACTTCCCTGGGCCTGTCCTCCCGGCTCTGCCAGCTCGTTGCTTTGCCTGAGCCTAGGGGGGTGGGCACATAAAAGTAACATATCTATTCAGCATTGCTCAACAGCTTTACCCAGGAAATCTGCAAAAAGGGGGGCACGGAGCAGCTGGCAAAACCCGAAATGGGGTTTATTTCCCTTCCTTTAGGACCATTTCCAAGACTATCAATGCTCTTATATCCCCTCTCTAAAACTCGGCATTCTGGGAAAATTTGTTCAAGTGAGGCAAATATTAGCAATGTCAACGGAAGAAATATTGTAAAGATCATAGAAATGCACATTCCCGATAGTGCAACACAAGAGAAAAGAAAAAGCACAACATAATCTAAAAAATACCATCCTCACAGTCATGACCCAAAATGTAAGTGAACTGAAGAAATGTTATGTTAATCATACCAGTGATGGCTCTGCAGCGTGTGTGTGTGTGTGTGTGTGTGTGTGTGTGAGAGAGAGAGAGAGACAGAGAGACAGAGAGAGACAGAGAAAGAGACAGAGAGAGACAGAGAGAGTAGGCTCCACTTAGAAAAGAATTCTGAGCTCCATGTACTTCATGGCTCAGCCTGGAGCCTAATGCAGGGATTAAACTCAGGACCCTGACACAAAGACCTGACCGGAGCCCAAGTTGGACGCTTAACCGATTGAGCCAGGCAGGCTGCTTCCCAAATCAGGTTTGAGACTTTCAGTAACAGAGGAAATGGTCATGCACACAGGTGAAAAAGCAAGTTACAGACCAATACTAATTTTGTAAACAAAACAAAAAAACTGCCAGAAGAAAAACTCAGACAAAATGCCCTAAATCTGGGGCTAACTCTGATGGTAGGCTTGCAGATCAGTTCTATTGATTTTTATCAAAGGTCTGATGTTCAACATTATACCTTAATAATCAAAAAAGTTAAATATTTAAACAAAAAATACACAAAACCGTACACTTAGTAGACTACTACACTTGCAAACAAGGAAGAAACAAATAAAATGATGGGCAGGAAAACATCAAAATGATGATAGCAGTGGTAGGAGGACTACGAGCAATTTAAAATTTCTTCTCCTTTTCCCCCCAAATAATGTAATACTTCTCTGCACTACTTAAGAGAGGAGTATTAATTTTTAAAATGTTTTTGGGGGATGCCTAGGTGGCTCAGTCATTAAGCGTCTGCCTTCAGCTCAGGTCATGATCCCAGAATCCTGGGATCGAGCCCCATATCGGGCTCCCTGCTCAGTGGGGAGCCTGCATCTCCCTCTCCAGCTCCTCCCTGCTTGTGTTCCCTCTCTTGCTATCTCTGTCATAAATAAATAAAATCTTAAAAAGGATAAAAATAAAAAATAAATTAAAAAATAAATAAAGTGGGTTTTTAAAAATTATTATTTATTTAAGTAATTGCTACACCCAGCGTGGGGTTCAAACTTACAGCCCTGAGAGCACGAGTCACAGGCTCTTCCAACTGAGCTAGCCAGATGCCCTGAGGGGCGCTAATTTTTAAATTAAAAAAAAAAATACATGTAGTTTAGCCATAGGTTGCTAGGAAACAGTGACTGGCAATCTGAAGAGGGCCATTTGGTGACAAAACCATCTGTCTTACAAATGGCATCAGGATTTTACAAATTCTTATTCGAGCCCCAAACCAAAGGATAGAGTACGAAAAGTCACTAAGCACCCAAAGGCAGGAATCAATCGCATACAGTGGCAGACTGCACGGCATTCTACAGATGTCTCTCTGCAAATCAGACAGGACAAGTGTAGCTAATTTCCCAATCACTGGGAGTCGCACACACCAGCCTGAGAAATGGTACCAGCATACAAGCAGAGGCCAGACCCACCCCGGTTCAAATCCTGGCTCCACCAGCTCTGTGACCTTAGGCAAGTCACTTAACCCCTCTGTGCCTCATTCTCATCTGTGCAATGAGGGTACAAACAACATCACTGAGGATGGATGCGAGAATGCAATAAGTGTTTTTTGTTGTTTTTTTTTAAGATTTTCACAAGTCAGGGGTGCCTGGGTGGCTCAGTTGGTTAAGTGACTGCCTTCGGCTCAGGTCATGATCCCGGAGACCCGGGATCAAGCCCCACATCGGGCTCCCTGCTCGGTGGGAAGCCTGCTTCTCCCTCTCTCACTCCCCCTGCTTGTGTTCCCTCTCTAGCTATGTTTCTGTCAAATAAATAAAATCTTTAAAAAAAAATTAAAAAAAAAAAAAAAGATTTTCACAAGTAGGCAGAGAAGCAGGCTCCCTGCTGAGCAGAGAGCCCGGTGCGAGCCTCAATCCCAGGACCCTGAGATCATGACCTGAGCTGGAGGCAGAGGCCTTAATGCACTAAGCCACCCAGGAGCTCGTGAGAATGCAATGAGTTCTTGTATGCACAAGTACCTCATGCCTGGAGCTCAGTAAGCACTCCATGAGTGGTAGCTAGCATTACTGAAGGGTCAAAATGACAACAGCTTTCTGATTTTTATGGATTATGAAAGTCATATATCCCTCTTATAAAACATTAACATGTAAAAGCATAGGAGGAAAAACGCACTTCACCCCTCAACACAGTAACCAGCGGCTCCACCGACAAGCCCAACTACACACTGCACGCAAGCGCGCACCATTTATTTTTAAAAAGTTGGATTCTATGTGCTATGTTTCAGTTTGCTTTTTTCAAATAATATATCATAATCATATGCCTATGTCATTAAATATAAATGCATACCACCATGTTAACACCATGCAACATCCTATGGCGTGGATATACCATATTTTATTAAACGACTTCCCTTTTGAGGTTCATTTAGATTTTTTCCCAGATTTCCTTTCATATAAATAATGCTTCAGTGAACATCCTTTTCCCCTACCTTTAGATGCACGCTTACTAAACTTTCAGACATATTCCTGCAAGTGGAACCACTACGTTCAAAAAATGATCTTTTTAAATGTTGGATGCCTTGTAGCCAAAATGCCCTCAAAAAGGCTGATCAGGTTATTTGTTTTTAAATATAATTTGGGCAGGAAACTATTCCACAATTACCAAAGAAACACATTAACATCTCATGAATTATTACTATCTCAGATGTCTGTGGCTAAGTACACAATTTTAAAAAATATGTCCTTATGGGCACCTGGCTGCCTCAGTAGGTTAAGGATCTACGTTAGGCTCAGATCATGATCCTGGAGTCTTGGATCAGCCCCGCATCAGGCTCCCTGCTCAGCAGGGAGTCTGCTTCTGCTTCTCCCGCTCTCTCCGCCCCTTCCCCCTGCTTGTGTGTACGCACATGTGTGTGCTTGCTCTCATATAAAATCTGAAAAAAAAGAAAAACTGTTAAAAAAAAAAAAAAGAAAAACAGTAAAGTTCAAAATACAAAACCATAAAAAAGTCAGAAGCCCTAAGGAGGATTTTCAGGACAGCTGTGGTTAGAAGTTGCCATACCTGAGAAATCGGGGTGACCACAAGCTGGTCGATGCCGGTCTTGGAATTGTAAACTTTCTGCTTCACAAATCCAGGATCCACCACATAGTAGATGCCGTCAATAGTCAGCGAGGTCTCTGCAATGTTGGTGGCAATCACGACCTACAGACAAGGGACACCGCTGGACTGAGCCGCCCAGGCTCAGCCCTGAGCTGTAAATCAGGACATGTGACCTCTGACATTTTCCTGAAGGAGTGTGCCACTCTCTAGCCTCTCTACATGATTAGACAGCACTTAATCTGGCCTCAAATTCGTGGAAGGGGAGGTGCCTTCATCTTAAAGGTCAAGTTGGGGTCGGGCTGGTACCTGAGAGGAGAAGTGGAACATGAAAAAGCAAAGGCCAATCAAAGCCAATTTCATTTGGTGTAAATGGCTACATATCTCATTTTCTAGATCCAATGTTGATTACTACAATTTTAATTTTCTTGCACCCTGGGAAAGCAGAGATTTCCTGGCATCACATGTGCCAGTACAAAATGAGATTTTTCTTTCCCCATGGGGACATCTGGACTACAAAATGGGCTGTTTGTGTATGTGGAACAAGAGAGAGAGATTTTTTTTTTCTGATCATAAAATGAACGAGGCGGCAGAGGAATTTCACGGTTTGTGTGTATGCGGCAATACATGTGATCTAGAAGATTATTGGTCTCGGCTTGGCACTGCCACTGTTCTTCCACCCAGAGGTTCAGCTAATAAAACACAATTGCCTGGAAAAATCATTGCGAGGAAGCACCACAACATCCCACATTGTGTCAGCATCTCACTGGCCCTGAAAGGCTTCCACCTGCCACAGAGCTGCAGAGAGCCCTCTTAAAAAGAAATCCAGGGGTGCCTGGGTGGCTCAGTTGGTTAAGCAACTGCCTTCAGCTCAGGTCATGATCCTGAAGTCCTGGGATCAAGACCCACATCGGGCTCCCTGCTCGGTAGGAAGCCTGCTTCTCCCTCTCTCAGTCCCTCTGCTTGTGTTCCCTCTCCGGCTGTGTTTCTCTCTGTCAAATA
>PITA01017869.1:0-42099 GCA_004023965.1 Spilogale gracilis
ACTTCAAAAAAAAAAGTATTAAATCAGTGCTCTGAAGTATTTAGTCAGTGCTCTAAAAAAAAAAAAAAAAAAAAAGAATATAGTCATTTGGAATGACTACTCTGGAATTTCAAATGTCATTTAAGCTTTGGAATTGGCTTGAAACGATAAAAAAAAGCATCAGAAATGACTGATTTCTCTAATATCATTAGAATCCAACCTGTTTCATGAGGAGACTCTCAGTTGAATTATAAGTATCATTGTCTGGTGATTTTAAGATGGAGTTTCTCTTGCTAGATTCTGCGGGATGGAAGAAAAAGGGTTGGGGTTGTATGTTCTCTTTCCATGGATCTCCCAAAGCCTGGCTAAAGAAAAATCTGTCTACCCAACTTCCTTTTATTTTTGGCAAAAACTTATTTTTTTTTACTAATTATCCCCAGCTGTACCAGATTCTGTACTTCTTATTTTTAACTTTACATGCTCTTACATCTGTGTACGGAATATTGGGTCTTAAAATGGGAAATCCTTTGGGAGGGGTGAGTACAATATGATTGTCCAGAGAGAAAAAATATAAAAACTTGAATATGAATAATAGTTCCTTCTATTCTTCCTCTCTGTTGTTAGTCAGCTAACTGACAAGTCGTATTGGTATTTGCCTACAACAGCAATGAAGCATATTCTTTCAAATACCAGGAATTTTGATGTAATTCAATTTTTAAAAAATCTCATATTTTCCTTTCTCTTAGTTTTCTGCCAAGGGAAGTCAGTCAACTTATGATTTTAAATGCACCAACTGCCTCCATCATGCAGATCTGTGCTTACTAGATTCAAGGTCCTTCAGAAGATCACTCACATTTCCTGGTGAAGGATGGTAGTAAAATTGCTATAAATAAGGCTCTGGGCTTATTAGTTTACACTATTTGAGTGATAAGGCTAAAAATTCAGAAAAGGGATATAGCATGGCTAGGATTAAATTGCAGAGAGACTCTGTCAGGAAAAAGCAACTACTTTTATTACAAATATAGAAGCACAGAATACTTTTATTATAGATAAGGAATCACAGAGAGTAGACTGCAGAGTTTTAACATGTTCTGTAACTGCTCACTATGACTTTGCCCTGGTTGACATTATACTTTTCTTCATTTTGCAAAAAACTTCATCATGTATACTTAGGTAAAAATAATGAAGATAAATCTAACAGTTATCCCTCTGACTTTTAGCTGATGTGTATTTCTAGGTAATTTCAAAAAGTTTGAAAATGACAATTTGGGTAAATGTTAAAACAATATGCATTTCCATAAACTGTAATAAAATTCTTTGTAAATGGCTAAAACACATTGACCTCTTAATCAGAAAAATTTGCAAATTTGAAAACCATGGAACCCAGGAAACATTACCTTCTCCAAGATGCTTGACATGAACAATAATAATAAAATTCACTCATGTTTGATATTTTGCAGATGTTCCTAGTGTAAGATAATATTTTTATTTTTTGTGAATTTATCTTGAATTAAACCACTTTGCTGGATTCTCTTGTTGTTTTAAATGGTCTGTCTATAGATTCTGCTGGCTCTCTATGTAGATGAAAATCTCTTCTGACAAAGTGACAATTTTTATGAGCCTTATGCTCCTTTTATTTCCCCCTTTGCTTTCTTTATTACATTGACCTTGCTATATTTTATGTTAAAGTGTAACCAGTGATTGGGGAATTATTGTTTGTTTTTCATAGTCCTAATTTTTTTCTATTATATAGAATGCTTGCTGTAGATTGTTATATTGCATGGGTAGAATTTTATAGTTCTGATCAATTTGCGTATTATTGGAATACATTCTAGTTTTGCTTGATTTTTTAAAGCATAGGCCATCAGATTCAATTATTTAATTAATGATCCAATTAGAATTTTCGCATTTACTTCTTTCAACATTCTAAATGAATTTTATTTTGTATTTCATTTTTCAGTTGTAGAAACAGTTACATTATCATCAGTGAAAGCAAAAAGCTAGACACAATTTATGATTTGTGTAATGTAAGTATTCATTATTGTTTGAACTTCCATAGACCTCAAGAATAAAACTGTCTAATTAATGTATATGTATATATATTATGGAGAGAGATATTATATGTATGTATATATATATATATATATATATATATATAGAGAGAGAGAGAGAGAGAGAGAGAGAGAGACAGCAGGAGTGCAGAGGGAGATGGATAGAGAATTTTTTGTTTTCAAGATTTTATTTAAATTCAAGTTAGTTAACATATAGTATATTATTTATTTCAGGGGGAGAATTTAGTGATTCATCAGTTGCGTATAACACCCAGTGCTCATTACATCAAGTTCCCTCTTTAATGCCCATCACCCAATTATCCCACCTCCCCCCACTCCAGCAACCCTCCATTTGTTCCCTATAGTTAAGAGTCTCTTATGGTATCCCTCCCTTTCTGTTTTTACCGTATTTTTACTTTTCTTTCCCTTCCCTTATGTTCATCTATTTGTTTCTTAAATTCCACATATGAGTTAAATCATATGGTGTTTGTTTTTCTATGAGAGAGAGAGTCCTAAGCAGGGTTCATGCCCAACTCTGGGCTCCATCTCAAGACCCTAAGATGAATAGAAATCAACAGTTAGACACCTAACCAACTGAACCCCCAGGTTCCCCTCAGTTCTCTATTTTTATCTGCTTCTTTGCTTCTATTTTTCCTTAGGTTCCTAGAATCTATCTTATTAATTAAATATTTTGGTTTCCCAGTTTTCTCAATTGTTGTTACATTATTTCTATTTTTTCTTACTATTTTTCTTCCTGCATTTAAAAACTCTTGCCTTTCTTGGCTGGATTTTAACTCTGTTTTTTTTGTTTTGTTTTGTTTTGTTTTGTTTTGTTTGATTGTTTGTTTTGTTTGTTTAGCTTATTTTAATAAAACTGACATTTAAATGACAATTTGGCTGCACATAAAATTTATATTCAACATTCTTTTCCTTCAACATGTGAAAAATACTACATTATTGACTTTATGCATTTTGATTCCTTTTAAGAATTACACTGTCTACCTGATTCTTGTATTTTATTGTTGTTTTGTTATTTTTGAAATTTATGTTCTTAAATTTCTTTTATGTGTTTAAGTATGGACTTTCTTACCTGCCTCCTTACCAACATATGATGACTTTCAACCAGAAGTTTTCTTCCTTTAATTGCAAGTAATGCAGTATCATTTCCTAAAATATCGTCTTCTTTCCAGTGATCCCTGTGTGCCCTCTCCCCAGCCATCTAGTACTCTGTTATCAAGTTATTGGCACACCTCCTGTGTGCAACATCTTTTATATTTTCTTTGCATAATTTCTTTCTATTTATACTTTCTCTATCCTTTGGGGAGAGTTTCACTGATATCCCAATGCACTCATTTATTCTTAGGTTGCATTCATCCTCTGATTTATTCTATCTATTGAGTCTTTATTTAAACTCATATTTAACTCATGTCTAGTATGTCAATGTTTATGTTTTCCATGTCCTTGTTCTTGATGCATATTGTCAATATTTTTCATTTTTCTCTTGAGAATATATCTTATAGAAAAATTCTGGATCATTTGTTCTAATAGTTCTTCTTTAGATGGCATACTGTATATGGTTTGTTTTTCTTTCTTTTACAGTAATTATCCATTTTAGATTTTTCATTTTAAGAGTTGGCAAAATATAGTTCATAGAGCAAAACTGGGTTACCATCTATATTTATAGATAAAGTTTTATTGGAACACAACAACTTATCTTTTTTTAATGTGTGGTCTGTGGTTGATTTCATAAACACAGCAGAGCTGAGTGGTTGGGACACAGACTATTAGGCCTGAAAGATCTAAAATATTCACTATTTGCCCTTATACGGAAATAATTTTTTGACCATCAGTCTAGTTTATTTCAGCTCATATCTCCTGGGGGTGTTAGCCTGGTCTTTTAATGTGTTTTGAAGAAGATAGGAAGCCTAACCCTAATTGATATCCCTAAGGATGAATTGAGAGAGAGAAGGGGAAGGAAAGAGAGAGGGAGAAAGAGAAACAGCTAGAGAACTAAAGTAGTCCTAAAGTGGTGATCCCCACACTGAGAACAATCTTTTGTTGTCTCACCACCAGGCAGCTCTTCTGACCAAATATTTACTTTGAATTTCTTTGAGAGGAGTGATTTGGAAAGAAGTTTAGTGGCTATTATGGGATGCTGCTCATGTTCCCCTCAGTTTCATTGCACTGATTTTCCCACCTAGTAAGAGTGCTGCCTATATCTCTCTCCAGAAGCTGCTCTCTCCAGGAGCTGCCTTACCTCTTCCTCTGTCCCCAGTGATTGGCATCTGATGATTGGTCATTGTGGTGCTCAAAGACTTTGCTCCCTGGTCCCGAGTAGAGGTATCTCTGAAGGGCCACCCCAGCTGGAGTATTCCCTGTGGGAATGGCTGACATTGCTGTAGCAGCTTCAGTGCAGTCCATTTTATCTCTCTACCTAATTCTGATTCCCTTGCTCTTTTCTGGATGATGTTCCAAAGAGTACCCTCCACTTCCAGAATTCAGTCTTCAGTTAGTTTCTTGGGGACTGCCTTGGGAGAGAAGGAAGTCTTCTTTGTTTTTTTTTGTCCCCCATTATCATCAAGATGTACAGAGTGAGTTACTCGAGAAGAAAGACCACAAAAGGGAAGACAGTTAGTCTAGTATGGCTTAATATCATCAACCCCTTCCATTATGTCCTTATGCTGTCCTGAATTATTCAGCAACATTTGGCAGTCTGGGCTCTTGAGATTTCCATAATGTGAGGATGACTGTCTACTCAAGGCAACATCAGGAGACAGGAATAACTCCTGTCTGATCTTTCCTCCAACAGCTGTGAGTGCAAGCTGACACTCACTTTCCTACTTCAAACTCCTATCACATCCCACACATATATGTCAGGTTATGATTGTCTCAGTTTCCCAGATGGTATTATATTCTTTATTTGTTCATTTTAATTCCAGGAATTCAAGCCTCACTTTCAGTTACAAACACAAAATTATACACACACACACACACACACACACACACACACACACACACATGCACACACATATTTGAGGGGGACACAATTCAGATATAAACTCAGATGGAGAGTATTCAGGTATAAAGCTCTATTTGTATGAGAAACCTTCAGCTAAATAATGAGATTTTTCTTTGTTTTAACTGCTCAACCAAGGAAGTCTCTTAAAATCTCAAAACTGCCACACTAGCTATTAATGTGAGCTCTCTATGTTCCCTAGGAATGGAGGCCAACCTCCATTAAACTATTTTGGTTTATAGCCTTCTTCTGAATGGAAATTGAGGGTTGCCAATTACTCTTAGCACACTTACCCTAAATAATATGTTTGCTTCCATGACACAGTAACCATTTGTGAACTTATCTACTCTCCTCAGACTCCCCACCTCAGGTTCTCTTCCTTCACCCTCCACCATGCGGATAGCTTTCTTACCTCAGAGAAAGTGGAAACCATCAGAGTATCCTACATAAATAACATCAGGACATCTTGTCTGAGCTCTGGACTTAGTAAAATTCTATTCCATATACATATCCATATTCCAAAGCCTGGTTTGAATCAACATATCTGAAGTAATAGTCATTGTCTTCACTGTTAGACTCGATTCTCTCCCAGCATTCCCTTTCCTGTTATATAGCACAAACGACCATCTAACTGTGAAGGTCAGAAATCTGGGTATCCATATATCACTCTCATTTGTACTTATCCTTCAGTTCTGACATTTTTACCTGTCAATTCCTCTTAAGTCTATTTATTTCTCTCTCTCTCTTTTGTCCTCTTCCTAGTGTGAGTAATAGTAATTCTGTCACCTGTACTGATGTGACAGACTCTTGATTGGCCTTCCCACTAACATTGCTTGTTCTGCTCAGACCTTCAAACTTCAGTCATGTAAGCTGATCCTTTAAAGACTGTAAATATTACTGTATTCTATTTAGGTCAGACCATTCTTTAGAATAAAATCCCAAATCCTTAACATGGCCCATTAGACTCCACACTCTTTGGCTGCTGCTGGACGTCCAGCTACTCTGAGGTGGGCACTCCTGGTACATCCCATTTTACCTATAAAGGCCAAAGACACAAAGAAATAAAGAGGACTACCTCAACCTCACGGTGGATGCTGTGATGTCTGAATCTTCTGAGGACAAATTCATCCTCATCTTCAATACATCTTTTAAGTCTGACATTATGTTCATCCAACACTTAGCAATTAAGTGATAACACCATTCTTACCACTCAGCTAACACGTGGGGCTACAAATCTGATTATGCAAAAGCCCTTTGTATGGACTCACGGACCTGTTGGCTGGTGGTTACAGCGATATAGGAGTGTTGCAAAACAGTACTGTACATTTTTTTCTCAATTACCTTTAAAAGAATTTTGAAAAACTAGGAATTCACATAAATTTTTAGCTTGATGTCTAAATTTTTATCATAATAATTATAAGTGGTATGTAAATTTTGGCATATTATAAATATAGGCATTTTGAAATACAATCATCCTATTGGTTTTAAAATGATATTGTAGGTATTATAGGGGATAAAAAAATATCATGGTACTTTGATCCTACCCATCTTTCATATAAAAATATTCATGAATACTTCCTTCCCTAGAAGCTAGAGTTTATTTTTCCATTTTTTTCTTTGAACACATAACTCCATTTCACTTCCATAAAGAACATATCCTATGCTTGAAATTATTTTATTATATACTTTATTACCTTCTGCAATAAATATAGGAAGATAAGTAAATATTAATTGTTCTCTAAAACAAATTTTTCTGGATTTCATTATCATTAGAATATTTAGTGGGATATAGTAAAATCCAAAAAGCCTAAATCTATTACTCTTAGGAAATTAAAATCCATTGTATACAAACTTAATACAGGGGTAAGAATTATGAAAAAAATGTTTTTAATATGGTTAATGGTGCTGTACTTTTCAAGTTTATTCAATCATGAATAAATATTACTTACTGCTAAAATGAGAAATAGGATCAGCATCAATTTTATTCCTCTTTTTAATTTTTAGAGTTGTAAGAATATTATTCATATAAATAAATAACAGTAGGAATTATATAATAGTAACGCTATGTAATTATTTGAACTTATTGTTGCCTGCCAAAATCCAGTTATCTATAAAATACATATTTTTAAATTTTTCAATATCTTTTTCACAGAGAGTTGAAAGCTACTTGAGCTTGACCAAAAAAAAAAAAAGAAGTTTCCTGATTAGCTCAGCTATTTGCTTTCTCAACTAGTGTCCCAGTTGGCCAACCTGAAATTTGTACACTCTAGGACCGCAGTTAGAAGCAGAATAGGTGGGATGAATGCCTTTCTGTAATAAATAGGAGAAGTATCATTGTGAAAGAGAGTTGGGAAAGGAGGATATTCACCTACAAAACACATTCCTTTGGAAAGAAGTCCTGTGAAAGTCAGAGATCTGGGCACTGGTCTTTCACATCATCCACACAATGTGGCTCTTAAACAGTGGGATAGACACACCCATATCTCTGTTTGAAGACTTTTTATCTACAGAACATGGAATATTTAGAAGTCCTACTGAAGCAGTAATTTAGAATGCAATGGAGTTATTCAAAGTATCTGAATATTTTTTTAAGTAGTGCAAATCTGTACAAAGAACTCTAGCAGTCTTTTAAAAACACCCCTAAAGATGAATTAATATAATCACAGGTTTCTTTAAAGATCAAATTTTAATATTAATGTTATTATCTTCCTTTGATTCCTGAAGATTCATACCACTTGTCAGTGCAATATTTGGAAATTGTTTGATTTGAACTATAAATTTGCTTACTTCACATTATGCTATTTGATTACTAGGTGAGGCATAACTACTAGTAGATATTGAGGAGACCTATAATATTTATGATGATGGTGTGGATTAATTACAGAAAACTGTAATAATCTTCCTCTGATTTTATATCAACCACTGTAAAACTACATTTTAACAGTGCTATGAATAATGTGAAATGCATTTTCTTCAACTATTAAATAGATGCAATGCTTTATCAAAGGTTTTTATTACATTATTACATTATTATTTTTACATTCATTTTAGTAAATAATAGAAATCTTTTTTTAAAAATGTTATTTATTTATTTGACAGAGAGAGAGAGATCAGGAGTAGGCAGAGGCAGGCAGAGAGAGAGGAGGAAGCAGGCTCCCTGTCGAGCAGAGAGCCCAATGCGGGCCTCCATCTAAGGACCCTGGGATCATGACCTGAGCTGAAGGCAGAGGCTTTAACCCACTGAGCCACCCAGGCGCCCCATAAAATAGAAATCTTATATAAGCTACATCAGTATTTGAATACTGCATTTTTTTTTTTTTTTACTGAGTGAACATGTTTCCAACTAAACAGATGAATAAGGAGTTTATACTATGTATTTCCATAAAGTGTAAGAAAAGTTTGGCATGTTCATTTTCTTTTCTCAAAATGGTAGTCATTTACATTTCGACTTGTGCTTTTGTGTTAATCTCTTAAAACATAACTTTTAAGAGTCAAGTTGAAACGACCAGAACACTTTGTCAACTTTGTTTTTTGACCAGTATATGATCTTGAACCAAGCCTTAGCGAAGCTTTAGTTCAGTAGGCCTAAACTTCAAAGTTCATTAGCTTTTAATCAAATTTTCAATTCATATATCCTAATTAAAACAACACCTTGACTTTTCCTTCATATACATACCCATGATGCAAATATCATTAGTAGTTACTGATACATGCATAAATATATTTATGATATATAAACAATGTGTTGAGATAACTGATAAACATATTGCTTTATTTGTATATTCTACACTTATAATTTTTTTTCCTAATAGCATAAGATCTTGCTCATCTCAAATTTTGTCCTACCTAAACTTAATTTAGTACAATAAAATAAATGTTAATGGTCATTTTGGCATTGCTATACCATAAATGATATCAGTAAACACTTATATTTTGATATGTATTTGCATTAATAAGCTGAAACTAAAAGAAGTCCCTGACCCTTACAGTGTACTTGGCTCTCACAGGACAGCTCAGAGCACAGAAAACAAAGGTCCAGTTTGTCTTTGTCATCTGCCCCACTGCCTTCACTCATGAATCACTGGAAACCAGTCATGAAGAGAGGGTTCTCCTTCCCTTGGTCTTCTCTCTCCAAGGAGTCCTAAGACCAAGACAGAGACATGGGATCAGAGTGTTTGTGTTGGATATTGTGTTCCACTGGAATTTTTGTGATGTCTATTATGCTACCTCTCCCATTTTCCCTGAGTATATATAGGACTCCCAGGATAACCTGTTCAGTAAATTGTCAACCAGTCAAAGAGGTCTCTGTCTCCTCCCCTCTCTGCTTCTCTCTTTCTCTTCCTTTCTCTCCATCTCTCTCAGCTTGTCTCTTTATTGCAGTCTCTATTTCTCTTTTTCCTTTCTCCCTTCCACCCTCTTGCATTAATTCAAAGTTGCAAACACTTTGTGTTTCTTTCTTTATTGTGTTTTTCTTCCATCCAGGAACAGCCGGATTTCTCTCTTGATGGTAGGATATTTATCTTTTAAAAAAGCATTAGTATTTTTCAGAATTATTTCAATACTTTTATTATGTAGAAATATTACCAAAGAAACTTTTTGGTGTTGGAAAGGGTCTGGGAAATGTGCATAATCATATATTGCAGATGGCAATGATTCCAATAGGGTCTTAAGAATGGGAGGCTGGAGCCACCATGTGGAACAAAATTACCTGCTTGCTCAGGTTCTCGGCCTCTGCACTCATTTCAGCTTTAGAGATAGAAATATCCTGTGCCCGTGAATGAAAATGTGTTGGTGGATACAAGGCTTTACTAAAAGGAAATTAATATATTAAATAAGAACATCAAAGAAGATATTTTAATAAAAACACAGTAGGATAAGGGATTCAGACTTATTTACTCTGCAGCCTAAGGAAACTAATGAGCTTGCTAATTTCCTTCAGTTAATAAACTTTAAGAGCTTAGTTTTGGTTGCATTAAAAATGTACTTATTAGGTTTATAATACTTCTTTGAACTCATTTCTAACATGATTCTGTTTTCCCCAAATGTTGATAGTTAGAAACAATATTTTTAGTATAATAAAGGATGTTATTTGATAAGAAATGGCAAAATTCTGATAGCATAAACAAGAAACATATAACTCCACATCTAGATATGACTTAAATGATAGTCTTTTCATAAATACATATATATTATGCATATAAATTATCAGAATATACTTACATATTATAAATAGGCACATGTGATTATTTGTAAATACTGTCATTATTCCATACCTGTGTTATTCTCCTACCACATGAATTCTAGTTCTGCACATATTCTAGGTTATGAATATTCCATTATTTATTTCATTCTTTTTCTGCTGTTGAAAATAAGATTATTGGAATATTTTACTGTCATAAATAATACTGAAATCAACAGTATTAATAAATATATACTTACATTTCTTTTTGACAATGTCTTCAATATAAATTGGTAGGAAAGGAAATGTTCAGTAAAAAGGTGTAAGTGCTTTAATTCTCCTGAAATGTGCTCTTAAACTATCCTCTATTATAATTATTACATATTATTTCACATTCTTATAAACACGCACATTTATGCATGCATTCATACAAATACAGCTTTGTAATGTAGGTCCAGCACCTTATTTTTTCCGTACTTCTAAACCTGGATCAGAAGTGGGGTCTGGCTCCAGCATGCCCAGGCAGGCCCGTAGAGTTTCACATAGCTGCCTTGGTTCCCACCTTGACCCCTTCTCCAAATACTTCTCTAGGTCTAGTAATCCTCTGGTTATGAACCCCATGGAAGATTATTACAAAGTTGTGCAACTAAAAAGGAATTGACGTTAATTAGCTTTCATTTTCATTCTACCCATTGTGTGATGCTCTAAAGAGTTTGCTGCTTTAATTTAAAATCTCTTACAAAAGCAACTAAGCATTTGGCTTTTTTTTTTTTTTTATATCTTCCAACATTCTGATCCTTTAAACCCTGTCCAACAGCTTTACATAGCACATGATTCTAGTTAAAGCCCTCCACTAATGCTTGATGGCATTACTTTCACCACTGATTACATCAAAATAAATTGGAGGCTCTGTATATTTAAAAATATATTAAAGCTTAAAAATGTTGGCTTATTTGTCTCCCTGCATCTTTTCACTGTCATGATTTATCATTGAGAGTAACTATGTGACTTAATTACATATACTTTAAAAACAATTAATAATGACGGAGGTAGTCACTTTATTATAAGGAAAATAAAATTTCTAAGATTAACTTAGCCTTTTTTAGTAAGAGGATCTAATTCTACACTAGTCTAGACCCCCCTTTTTTTAAAAAATGATTTTACTTATTTATTTGACAGAGAGAGAGATCACAAATAGGCAGAGAGGCAGGCAGAGAAAGAGGGGGAAGCAGGCTCCCCACTGAGCAGAGAGCCTGATGTGAGACTCGATCCCAGGACCCTAAGATCATGACTTGAAGCCTAAGGCAGAGGCTTAACTCTCTGAGCCACCCAGGTGCCCTACACTAGTCTAGACCCTTATCAAAACAACTTCAAATGCCCGAATGTACCTCCTCTGCCTGCCATGGTATGTGTGTGTGAATGATTGTTGCCCTCCACTATTTTAAGTGTTCAAATGACCTGTCACTTTAAATCTTTAAAAAAGACAATTGTGTTAACAATTTCTCTTTAAAACTTCACGTGCACTTGTGGGCTCAAACATGACAGCACAACTTTCTTTCTTTTTTTTTTTTTTTTAAGATTTTATTTATTTATTTGACAGAGAGAGATCACAAGTAGGCAGAGAGGCGGGCACAGAGAAGGAAGCAGGCTCCTTGCTGAGCAGAGAGCCTGATGCAGGCCTGGATCCCAGGACCCTGAGATCATGACCTGAGCCTAAGGCAGAGGCTTTAACCCATTGAGCCACCCAGATGCCCAACAGCACAACTTTTTACAACTGAACATAGATTTACAATTTTAGCTCCTGCATGAGGCTTAAGTTCATACAGTTAAGGAAAAAATAGTCTCCTTTAGGGAACTTGACATTTTCACCTCATGTGAAATCTGAATCACAAAGGCAAAATAACAAAACAAAACAAAACAAAACAAAATCCCAAACTCAAGAGGGAACAAACATTTACTGAGTGTACCCACTACATGGGAATCACAGTGGGAGGCAATAATATTCATTCATTCATTCATATCCAGCCTTTAAACTTTTTATCAAGTCAAGAAGATAGATTTCTTGAATTTCATCAAGTTAACCTTCACCTCCATTGTCTGTTTCTGAAGAAACTGTGGCTTCTCTGGTAGCTTTTCTGGATTATCAGTCAAGTAGCCAAAAAGAGGCACAGTGCAGCACCTGGGTGGCTCAGTCACTAAGCCTCAGCTTTCAGCTCAGGTCATGATCTTGGAGTCCCAGAATCAAGCCCTGCATCAGGCTCCCTGCTAGGCGGGAAACCTTTTTTTCCCTCTCTCACTCCCCCTTCCTTGTGTTCCCTCTCTAGCTGTGTTTCTCTCTGTCAAATAAATAAATAAATAAAAATATTAAAAAAAAATAGATAAATAAATAAAAGAGGCACAAAGAGGTGGTTAGGTGGCTGTGCATGTTTTTTTTTTTTTCCCAAATCATCTCATATTTAAACCGTAATCTTTTCTTGATAGCATTGAGCTGTTAATAAAGAGAATATGGAGTCATAAGAGCAGGCAGGCAAAGACATTATATTGTATTTGTTTATTGGAATCCAGCAATAATGACACTTTAAAGATTCCCATTTAATGACTCAATTGAACTAAACCAAACTTAACTATCCCCAAGCCTATTTTGAAGAGGTTGTTATTCTTAAATATTCTAGCATATGATTAAATAAATGGTATGTTAGGGGGAACACACTGAGAGATGAGGCACTTATCAAATTATAAGATATATATATATTTCTTTATATATATCTTTAAATATATCTGTACAAATGTATATATGTATAGATACACACACACACACACATAAAGCAGGAAAGTTGTGTTTTTTGTTTTGCTTTCACAAATATATTAATTGTACTTGATATTTCTTGGAAAGTCTCTGGGTAGTGTTCAGCTAAATTTTATCTGGAAAAAAAACAGGGAAGGAAAAATGGCATACAAATATTTGCAAAAGTTAATTTAGTATTCTTAAAAATTGCAAATTTTTTTTGCAAAGGGCTAAAGTTAAATCCAAAAGAAATGTTTTCAATGATTTTAGTAAGATGGCTGTTTACATTTCTTAAATAAAAACTAAGAACAAAATCTTTTGTTTCTTCCTATCCTACTTCTCACACTTCTTTACTGGTTTCTTCTAGGAGAACAAGCTTATTAAATCACTTGCTTTCAAATCCCAGGCTCAGGGTCTACTTCTGAGCGACCTTGATAGTGCCCTTGAGGACTAAAGAGGCAAAGGAGAGAGAGAAGCAGACTCTGTGCTTAGCAGAGAGTCCAATGTGGGGCTCTATCCCAGGACCCTGAGATAATGACTTGAGCCAAAGGCAGACATTTAACTATCTGAGGCGCCCCTAATATCTGTTATTTTTAGTATTAATCAATCATGTAACAATAATGTTTATAAGAGACCTGATTTATCTGGAGGAACAAAGCTGATGCAGTTAAAAAAATAATAATTCCCCAATTCAATTTCTTGATCTAAAACCTTTGCAACTACTATTTTCATGACAAGAGTATGTGTCTGAACATTTATTTGATTATTAGTTGATTTGCTATGCTTTATGAGGCAAATATATTTCATTAACTCCTTATGTCTTAA
The DNA here is from genome assembly GCA_004023965.1 of Spilogale gracilis. Classification (NCBI taxonomy): domain Eukaryota; kingdom Metazoa; phylum Chordata; class Mammalia; order Carnivora; family Mephitidae; genus Spilogale; species Spilogale gracilis. The sequence continues at coordinate 13,836 of PITA01017869.1, forward strand.
TTATGCCCTGGAAAAATAAATTAGATGTAAACACTTAAAAGGAAGAGTAACTAAAAGGCAAATTTAACACTATAGCTGCTTTTATATGATCATTATAAATTACCTTAAGAGAGATACATTATTTTAAAAGTTTCAAATGTTTTACACACATAAATAGATTTATGGGAAATTAGTATCTTATTTGAATTTTATGAAGCCAAGTAGAGTCTAGTTCAATACAACACAGCTATATATTCATGAAACAGTGAAGGGCTTTGAAATTCACCGGCAAGTGATTTCATTGACAAATAGTGCATGCTTACTCTTCCCCTTCAGAACAGGATCTAACAGAATCTGTACTCTCAAATCTCTAAAGTCGGCAGTTACTCTTGAAATAAGACATTTCCTTTGGTGATGACCTCATCTGAAAGGTCAAGAAGTGGATAGGAAATTCTTAGAGATTGAAATGGCATTGCCAAGAGAGGGAAGGAAATCACTTACTTCATTATTTTCAAAGGACTTTTTTGTCTGAAGGTCAGATTAGGGCTTTCCATCCTCTGTTTTTTCCCTCATTAAATCTTTCACAAGAATAGAATTTGTTTCTTTCTTGCTTCCCCTGTAATAGGGAGGAGAGATTCCCATGTCTCATATGCATTTTCTCCACATAAATTTGATGAGTGACAATAGTCAGTATTTAATTTTCTTAAATTTATTATGACTTAATTTATATCAAATATGACTCCCTAGAGGCCTTCATGTCAGGTGTAAGCTTCTGGAAATGGACTTGATGACATATCAAGCCATGTATTAGAAATTAATGAATGAGGAACAAAAAGAGAGAAGAAAGTCCAGATTTTTGAAATTATAGATATTTCAATACTCAATGAAAAGAATAAGCATTAAATCTTAGAATATCTAGATCCAGAATTAAGGCAAAATCACATTTAAATTAGAAATAATTTTACACAGGTGTATTTGATATAATAAAACTATTTATTTGTACTAACAAATTACTCATTAATATTATTACAGAGAAGTCTGTAAAATATCTGCTTTCTGTTGCTCCTTATTTACATGTAGAATAGATCAGTCTAATTAAAAGGAATATAACCCATGGATGTTCTATTGTTCTAATGTTCTACAAAATGCTCATGTGACATGGATCTCTAATCTTCTTATATAGTGATAATAATAAATTTATTATCAAGGAAAATGTTATATGTAATAACATAATATTTTACTCTCATTCTCTCTCCTTTTTCTGGTAGTCATCTACCAGAAGAAAAAAAAATTGTTGGGTGACAAAACCTGTATAAGGTTCCCTCCAAGCCTTAAGTCATACAAGCCTGGTTAAGTTCATTTAATAAATAAGAAACTGAGCACTTGAAATGTCCAACGGTTCACTCACATGTGTGAAAAGCAACAGAATAACTATCTACTTAAAATGGGAAACCTTGGTTTCTATTTCACCTATAACTTTTTTCTTTTAAGGGCTTTTTATTTATGAGAGAAAGAGAGAGAGACTGAGAGAGAACCTGTGAAGAGGAGAGGCAGAGGGAGAGGGATAAGCAGGCTTCCTACTGAGCAGAGAGCCAAGTGCAGGGCTGAATCCCAGGACCCTGAGATCATGACCTAAACTGAAGGCAGGTGTTTAACCGCGCAAGCCGCCCAGGCGCCCTTCACCTATAACTTCTGTGTACAGAGAATATATTTTGAATAAAGGCAGGAGAGCAAATATATAACTTGTAGATCTCTTATTCTCTGGATTTATTGCAGGCACACCGCATATTATCACACAGCCCTCTGAGTGTCAAACATCATTGCTAATTGATCATCACTGGCATGCGAGATGAGACCGAGATTTGCCTTCCTTGACATATAGTAACCTGGCCATTTGTAGCAATATTTGATTAAAACAAAACATTTAATTTTCTTGGGGAAAAATAAAAAGACATCTCAAGAATCCGGCATGCCCGGATAATATGTTTATTATATATTTTTCTATGTTTATTCCCCCAAATTAATGGAGGTACAATTAGTGGACCAGAGAATTATATTTTTAAAGTTTACTTCATTATTCCTATTGTTTTATTATATGATAAAATATTATGTTAACTATTTTTTTAAAGATTTTATTTATTTGACAGGGAGAAACACAGCCAGAGAGGGAACACAAGCACAGGGACTGAGAGAGGGAGAAGCAGGCTTCCTGCCGAGCAGAACCCCGATGTGGGACTCGATTCCGGGTCTCTGGGATCATGACCTGAGCCGAAGGCAGTCGCTTAACCAACTGAGCCACCCAGGCGCCCCTTATGTTAATTATTTAATATGGTAGCTTAGTGAGAAAAAATAAAATATAAGCTTCACATGTGTTATTGAAACATTTTCAAAAATGTTTCATATTCACCTACAGTGATTGTCTGCATAATGGGGGATAGTTCTCAGGTCTAAATTGTACACTGTCAGCAATTTAGGCATTTCTCAGCAAGTATGGAATGGGAACTTGATGGGATATGCAAACAACTTTGGGAAGCTGTGACCATCATTAAGCCTCTTTCCTAGATCCCACCATTTGGGTACATATTGCCTGAGCTGGGAAAATAGCTTATTTTCATTAGTATTTACAATATGCACAATGGCTAACGTGTTTATGCAATCAAAGATTTTCAACAAGCTTGGGGCGCCTGGGTGGCTCAGTTGGTTAGGTGACTGCCTTCGGCTCAGGTCATGATCCTGAAGACCCTGGATCAAGCCCCACATCAGACTCTCTGCTCGGCGGGAAGCCTGCTTCTCCCTCTCTCACTCCCCTGCTGTGTTCCCTCTCTCGCTGTGTTTCTCTCTGTCAAATAAATAAAAATCTTAAAAAAAAAAAAAAGATTTTCAACAAGCTTCTATGATATATGTTCAGAGAGTCTTGTATTTCAATGAGAAAACTCAATGTGGAGCACTTAAACAGCTTCCCCAAGGTCGCCCATCACATGCTCACAGAATAAAATTATATAAGGTGTGTGAGTTTGGTATGAGTGTGCAGTGCAGCAGAGGTAGAGCTCATGTGCATCGTCAAACGCACGTCCTCTGATTTTCAACATGGCATTGAGAGAACACAAAACATGATGCTTTTTGATCCAATCCAAAAGGCAACACTGTTAGAATAAGAGTGTTTGTTCTGCTTCAATTCACAGAAGTACGGAAGATGCTAGAGTGTTTCTCAGTGGGTTCAGGGTTCCAACGGTTGATTTTGCAGAGGGAGGTAAAAGAAAAGCATGTTTGTTATTGTTTTCTTTTATTTCTACTACATCTTATCCTGGACTTGTAGATAGGGAATGTCTACAGCAGGTAATAATTATAAAATTTATATATATATATATATAAATAAAATTTATAATTATATATATATATAATTAATTGAAAGCTCCTAAGTATTATTTGTTCTCCCCTTACCATTTGTCCCTTCACACTGAGAGAGAAACAGATGGCCTAAATAAAGCAGCTTGCATAGTGCCTGGGACCTACTAAATGTTCAGTAGGTGTTCACTCCTTTTCCCTTGGTGCTTTCTCTTATGTGAATCAGAACTACTAACTCCGATATTTGCAGCTTGTGGGACCCTTCTCTCCAGGATTCTGTGTTTTGGAAAAGCTTAGGGACATAATTATTACTTGAATGCTAACTGAAATGGTAATTTAATTTAGAGTTTAAGATGAAGGGATTTTAGTAGTGAATTTCATGCTGGGTTACAGTTCCTTCTAAACATTTTCTGAGGCATTGTGTGGGTTTCTAATTTCCCAAAAGTCAGGCATCTTCCCTGTAAAGAGCACATTTGTGTTTATTTTATTTGCTGCATGTGTCTTCTGTGCAGATGTCAAAAAACAAAACAACTGAGAACACATCTGTAACTTCTGTTGCACTCACCTCCCCCTTGGGAAGATGGGATGCTTAGGTCTTATGTAATGTCTGCTCCTCATGATCATCTGAAGGCCCAAGACTTCTTGTTTTCTTTTTCTTTTCTTTTCTTTTCTTTTCTTTTCTTTTCTTTTCTTTTCTTTTCTTTTCTTTTCTTCTTTTCTTTCTTTTTCTTTTCTTCCTTTCTTTTCTTTTTCTTTTCTTCTTTTTCTGTTTTCTTTTCTTTCTTTGCTTTTTCTTCTCTTCTTTTCTTTTCCTTTTTTCTTTCTTTTCTTTATCCTTTTGCCTTGCCTTGCCTTGCCTTCCCTTTCCTTCCCTTTCCTTTCCTTTCTTTTCTTTTCCTCTCCTCTTTCTTTCTTTTTTCTTTTCTTTCTTTTCTTTTCTTTTGTGTGTGTGTGTGTGTGTGTGTGTGTGTGTGTGTGTGATCTCCACATTGCAAAAGAAAGACTATTCTAATTTGTCCTCAAGGATATTTTTCAAGTGAAATCTCATTAAATTGACTCATTCAAGAGGGGGAAGTAATACTCTACTTGACTGGGAATTAGTGAAGACAAGAGGAATGTATAGAAGGGTCTGGAGTGAATAGAAAAACAAAACATTATTCCACAAAGAGTCTCTGCAATGTAGTTGCCTATTCATTCTCCAAGTGTGACAAGAACCATAATTATATGCCAAGCACTGCTGTTGTTTAGATAGAACCCACCATAAAGAAGACCTGATGTTCTTTCAATAAGTTTGCAGCATGTCCAGTCTAGAGACTATAAGTTAATCTTTAAGCTAATTCCAAAACTGTTTGTTCAATTTAAAATATCTGACACAAGGTAGGTACACAATGGACATTTTTGAGTGAATAAATAAAAAAAGTAGAGAAGTGTTGGCTCAATAGATGAAGCGTGCAACTCTTGATCTTGTGGTCATGAGTCTGAGCCTCACACTGGAAGAAGAGATTACTTAAAAAAAAATGGGGAGCCCGTATGAGTAGGAACACTTTTGTCTCATGTGAAATGCTCTGATTGCAATGACTATGGGTGCCATCATAAATGGCTGAGGACACACACATAGGACCATCTTGCCTTCCACCTTGCTATACATTCACATATAGTGATTTGCTTCTATTTCTGAATATTTTTTTACAAGAAATATCATAAAAAAAAACTAATTTGGAGAAGAAAATGAAAACTACCACTAGATTTATTTAACAACTTTTTAATCTTTAATTTTCTTTGAAAAGGCTGTTTTGTAGACTTTCTTTAATAAATGAAGCACCTCACTTTCTTAAACTAAGCCAGAAGCTAAAAATAAACACATAATGCTAAATTTAGGCCTAGGGTTTTAATGAGTCAACTAATATGATAGATTTGTAATAATGGAAGCAAACAGTGGACATATTGATTATATGCTTCCTAAAAATTAAACTACTTCAGATGGAAATTAGGTAGTCTGTTGTTTTATGATGACCCTCAAACTAGTGAATACAAATTTCAGATTTATCAGAATAGACATAACTCTCTCTTCCTTAGATTTGAAAAATATGGTTCCATTATATCTTACCAGTGCATTTGTGTTGTGGAGATTAAAGAATAATAGACACCAAGAGAATTCTGTTTCTCATATTATTTGCAGAAGAAGCAGAGCTTAATTTGGACCCCAGCTCTGCCACCTGCAGGCCATGTGACCTAGTTTAAATGTCTCATTCTTCTCCCAGTTGATATCTTCATCAGTGCCAAGTGAATAATAATGGTAATGCACTCCTGGGAGTGGTGAGAGATTTTGATTTCATGATGTATATAAAGTAATGAGTATCTAGCATGTAATCCATTCTCTGTACAGATTAGTTCTTTCCCTTCATTCTCTGTGAATGGTTCCTACACTTCACTGTCTTTTCCAAAGATAGGGACTGTGGAAAAGCATCAAGTAAAGTGAAGGTAGGACAGGGCACTGCTGGACAGGTGGGTACCCCTGGTGATTGTAATGTGGTGCTTCTTGGTGCCACCACTATACCAACCATCTCCAGTTATCAGAGAAGATCCTGATGAGATGTAATGGGAGATGTTCTTCATTTCTATGATCTTAAGGACAGGAGTTTCCAAATTCAGTTCTATAAAGTAAAGCTTCCCAAAGCTCCAATACAGGAGATTCTGATTCAGTACTTCTGGGCTGGTCTTCAGGAATCTGTATTTTATAAAAGTTTCTCAAGTGATTCTAATATGAGCAGCACTAATGATTTTTCTTTAAAATGTGTTTGATCTAGAGTCTATATGAGTCTTTGCAGAGAAGATTGATAGGTCTTGTTTGGGAATATTAGCAATAATTACAAAAACTGATTCTTCATTTTGAAGAAGATCCTGAACCCATTTTGCTATCTTGAAGTAAATTAGATTTATGATGTGTTTGGTGATGTGTCCATTTTCTACTTTCTCTCCAATGCTACCTTCATAAAACAACAATGATTAAAAAAAAAACAAATAAAAACTCAACACATTTACTGAATGTACCTGTACAAAAAAATCCTGATACATTAGCAATTATAGATTTTGAAATTTATGTTGAAAAAATAGTCTTTACTATAATATAGATATGATATGCTAAGAGAATCAAAATGATTATTTCCTTAGAAACTTTCCTGAAGATATAATAGTTTTTTACCCTGAGATACATTTTTTTTTTTTCTGGCAGGACATTCAGTTCTATTTGGTTGTTTAAATTGAATTTTATTTATGATCATTAACTGTCCAGTTAAGACCATTCTTTTTGAAATTGCTCTTATGTAATAGTATCCATCTGCCTCTTATATTTTGTATTAGGAACTAAGGGAATTGAAATACACTTTGGACTTTAAATTCAGCCCATCTATTTAATTATAGCCAAATTCATGCCTGATATGAAGTCCTCTGTGCCTTTTCAAATTCTTAACGGTTGTAGTATTGGTATTGTCTCTACAGCATCTGAGTTCATAAAATACACATGTATCTGTGTATCTGTGACCATCTTATCAGGAATAAAAATTTGTTATAAATATATACACACATGGGTAGTATCTTGTCAAGAAAAAGTTCTGATTACATCAAAAATACTTTTAAACAAAAGTCTTGCCCTCCATTTGTGTATGTATTCATGTCTTTGTGTAGAAATATTTACTAATTTTGCTACCAACCTATTATTGGACTTCAGATGAAAAAGTCCAAAAAACTTCTGGAAGCAAAATATGTATCATTATTTAATTAAACTGTTCTACAAGGCTGATTTAATGAGCTTCAACCTATAAGATGCTGTATTCCCAAGTAAACAATTATATTGTATAAGTTTAATACTATGATAATATTAATTTTTGACCATTTTTATTGGGAAAACTTTTTCCTGTGAATTTTGTGAGTTTTATGAACTTCATTGGGGCATTTTGCCCAGAGTTTCTGTTTTGCTGAGTCCAGACCAAATGTGCCAAGTATGTTTTCTCTCAATATTTTCACGTGTGTCAAAGAAAATTTAATCCATATGCTTTTTATTTATTTACATTTTACACTTAAACTCATTGAAATGTTGTTATGCAAGAGCTTTTTGAATTCCAAAAGACATTACAGGGCTCCCAAAGTCCCAAGGAAACACTTTATTGAAATTAAAACATTTTGTCTTCTGTTCATTTTTTTCTAAGAACCAAAATAATAAGTAGATTGTGGTCTCCCTTCTCATTTTGATTGGAATGTCTAATAATTCAAAATTAACATAAATTTTAAATAAATAATGAACATAGAGCACTAACATATATTGAATTCTATCCTTCTAAGGAATTCAAACAATGCGTGTTGTGACTCACCAATTTTTGTTCCTATTATTCTGGCTCCAATATTCTGAAGTTTGCAATTCTGTAAATATATACATAAAACCTCTTGAACAGGATGGCCATTCACCCACATTCAACACAGGGTCCTGTGCAACACAAATAGAACCAGAAAGAAAAGAGAGAACGTAATCTATTTTGGAAGTCTTAAAAAACACTGGTAGTGGTGGATAATGAGGGCTCATAGATAAAAGAAGTTGAGCAGAGGCAGCTAAAGTCTCAAGTCACACAGGAGAAAACTTCAGAGAAGATGGGAGTCACTCCTCTTTGACAAAACATCTCAAAATCTGAAGAAGATTTAAAAAAAAAGATCTAAAATCATGAAGATTAACTGAAAGACTGTTTAAGAACCAATTTCATCATTCCCAGACCACTCCTTTCCATGGTTTATGCTGACTGAAGGACATCACTTTGAAGATTGGGGAAAATTATTTTCAAGGTTTAATGGGCTGTATTTCTATCCAACTTGCTGTCCAGTAAGTGTACTTGAGCAGCCAGAGTTCTCACTTAAGGAAAGACTTGGGTGGAAAATGTATATATACAACTGAAGCTGTCAAGATGTCAGTAAGTAAAAATGAAATTTCAACAAAGACCACCAGGTACACAAAGAGCACAGAAAGGAAAGACCAGGATACAGACACAGAACAACAAACCTAGATTACCCAGAAATAATTCAGTAGACAAAATAAACTTAAAGTAATGTAAGCTACTACCATGGAAGACCTGGGTGAAATTATTACTGCCATATAACAAGAACTGAATTTCACAGAAAGGACAGAGTTAAAGCTCTTAGAAATTAAAAATATAATTGCTTAAGTTAAAAAGTAGAATCAATAGATAAATTAGGGGGAAAAAGAGGAATAGAGAAAGTTTCCCAGGAAACAGGGGGTAGGTTGGAGCAATAAATACAAGTTAAGAGATTTATTATTCCAGGAAATTTTTTTCATGAACAATTCTTTGCTAATTGCTATTTGTTGATCACCGATGTGCAAAGGCTTAGAATGGCTGTCATTGTAACCATGTAAAAGTTCACTCATTCTCAAATCCTCCTAATGGAGAAATACCTTTGTCTGTTGACAACTACTGATGTAGTCCGTGCATGACTAATATAAGCTCTATAAAAGGATAAACACACTTACATGTGCACATAGAAGAAGCTAGAACAAATGTCTGTTTTATGAATATAGTCAAGCAGTTATTCTGAAAAAACTCCTCTTATAAAACACTTGGAAAATCTAAATAAAATACTTAAATAGCTATATAAATGTATAACTGCTTGTAAGAAGTTAAAGGAAATTCCTAAAGGCAACAGAATAATAAATTAACTCCAAAGGCAAGATTGGCTTAAGGGTATTTTCCAATCCCAGGAATATGAAACATTGTTTTAAATATAGCATTTATATGCTAAATAATATATAATACATACAAGTATAATAATAATCTTAAAGGCAAGAATATTACACAAAACTATAAGCTCTGAGTTTTCTCCTTTATCATACGCTAATGTCTCTTTCAGAAACATAACTGTTTCCCTGAATCTTGTCTGCAATTCCCTTTTATATATTTAAAAAATTGCCCATATAATTTATTACATTTATTTGCTTATGACATTTATAGTTACATAATGAATGTAATATGCTGTAATATTTCTTGACTTTATTATTTTCTATTCAAAATTTTTAAGATTCATCTACTTGACAGCAAAGAACTGTTCACTGAATTTTCAGTTATGTATGTTTTTCATTATATGACATATAGTACATTTTTATTTATTTATTTATTATTTTTTACATTTTTATTTCATAGTTGGACGTTTGAATTATCATGTTATTGTCATGAACATTGCTACTATAAACATTCCATGGATTAAAAATGGCTGTAAATTCCTTTTTTTTTTTTTTTTAAGATTTTATTTATTTGACAGAGAGAAACACAGCCAGAGAGGGAACACAAGCAGGGGGAGTGAGAGAGAGGGAGAAGCAGGCTTCCCGCCAAGCAGGGAGCCCTATGTGGGACTCGATCCCGGGTCTCCCGGATCATGACCTGAGCTGAAGGCAGAGGCTTAACCACTGAGCCACCCAGGTACCCCGTGTAAATTCCTTTTTTAAAAAGATTTTATTTATTTATTTGAGAGAGAGAAAAAGCATGCATGTGAGCAGGGGGAGTGGCAGAGGCAGAGGGGAGAGAGAATCTCAAACAGATTCCCATCTGAGCACTGAACATGACTTAGGACTTGATACCATCTTCCTGAAATTATGATGTGAGCTGAAATCAAGAGTCTACTCTAACTAACTGACTGAGTCACCCAGGGGCTCCCAAATGGCTGTAAGTTCTTTGACACTTTCCCACGGAAAGTTTTGGGCTATTTCTTCTCTTCCTGATGCTGGTTTAGCATCAGGAAGATATTTTATATTTAAAATTTTAACAAATAGATCATGGGGAAAATGATACCTTGCTGGCCTCAAGTCTAACTTTAAAGAGGATTTGCAGTTTCCACCTTGGTATCTTATGGATCTGAGATGCAGTGTAGTCTGTATACGGGAGAGGATAATCTGACTATCTTGCTGAAGAGACCTTGAGGACAGGCTCTGAGACTGTGAAGAGAGGCAGAAGAGCCCATCCATCAGAGGCCAGCTTTCCACTGTTTCCATTGAGACATCAGCCGCGTGAGTTAATGTCTTCATGAAAACTTCAGACCAGACCAGTCGCTGGTGGGACACTGATTGACCTCATTGATGGCACTCAGAGCAGAAGAATTTGAGCTCTCCCTGATTCCTGACCCACAGTATTAAACGCATAATAAAGTTGTTTTAAAACACCAAGTGTATATGTTGTTAGGTAACAATAGATTATCGAAACACTCCTGGTACATAGAAACTGTGAGTTTTGCTAGGATATATTCTTAATGGTGGAATGGCTGGGTCATAGACTATGCAAATTCTGAAATTTACAAGAAAATGCAAAATTGTTTTTACTGAGTGATTATGCCAAATTATACTTCCTGTCCTAGTTGCATACGAAGTTGATCAATTGTAGGAAACTGCAATTCATGCTTTGTACTTCCTCTTCCAGCCTAATGCTCATTTTTGCGTTTTTGCCTATTTTAGGGTTGTTTATTTCTTACTGATTTGTAGGAGTTATAGATTTTGAAAAGTTACCCTTCCTTGATTATCCATGTGTGTATATTTACTTTTTTTTAAGTATGCTTTGGTAAACAGAAGTCCTTAATTTTCATCTACTCAAATTTATAAATATCTTTTTCATGCTTAGCACTTTCTGTACCTTGTTTAAGACATTTATCTCTACTTTCAGATCAAATAGGTGTCCCTGTATTTTCTTCTAATATTTGCATTTTACATCTCTCTATAGTCTGCTAGCAGCACAATCCATGTGTTCTGAGTGTGTATATGTGTATGCAAGCAATGCAAGGATCAATCTTATTTGTTTGTTTTGTTGATATCAGTTGTCTCAGCGCTACTCGCTGCTTGACTATATTCATAAAACAGACATTTGTTCTAGCTTCTTCTATGTGCGCATGTAAGTGTGTTTATCCTTTTATAGAGCTTATATTAGTCATGTACGGACTTCCTACATCAGTAGTTGTCAATAGACAAAGGTATTTCTCCATTAGGAGGATTTGAGAATGAGTGAACTTTTACATGGTTACAATGACAGCCATTCTAAGCCTTTGAACATCGGTGATCAACAAATAGCAATTAGCAAAGAATTGTTCATGCAAAAAAGGAAACACTGAAAAAAATTTCCTGGAATAATAAATCTCTTAACTTGTATTTATTGTTCCAAGCTACCCCCTGTTTCCTGGGAAATTTTCCAATCAGCCATATATCAAGTATCAGCATCTTTAGGGATCTATTCTTGGCCTCCATACTCTGTTCTGTTCATCTTCTTGCTTATCTCTACACTAATACTATATTGTCATTGCTATACCCTCAATGCCTATAAGAAAACCTAGCAAATAATAAGAATTCAACAAATACTTGCTAAATGAGTGAATTAATACTGCCTTAAAATAAGTTCTGATATGTGGTAAGGTAAATCCTCTTACCTCTTTCTTCAGGAATGCCTTGCTGAATTCTGGGTCTCTGAGCAATGAATCATACACATTTTAGGTTCAGCTTAAGTGACTTGAAATACAATGTTAGATTTTCAGTCCTAATTATGGAAATCTCATAATTAATTATTAACGATTATCAGTGTTATGAAATTATGTTTCATATGCTCCACATTTTCTCCAAAATGTTTTAGCACTCATCTTCAAGAAATTGGACTACACATAATTTCAATAATTCTTTAATACCTACTTCATTTTCAAAATTTCCTAATTGTTTTAAAGAAGTCCCAAACAAGGACTACCTATTGCTTTAGGTTATTTGGTTTCTTATGTCTGTCTGTCTTTCTCTCTTTCTCCCTTTTTATTCATTTATTTTTTAAGGTTTTATTTAATTAAAGATTTTATTTATTTATTTATTTGAGAAAGAGAGAGAACAAGAGAGAGCAAGCAGGAGTCAGGGGAAGGGCATGGGGAGAGGAAGGAACAGTCTCCCTTGCTGACCAGGGAGCCCAACATGGGAGTCCGTCTCAGTCCTGAGATCAGGACCTGAGTTCAAGACAGCCAGGTAACCAATGTGGCTACTCCAACATCTCCCCTTCCTCTGTTTATAGCAGTATTTTCCTCCATTAAAAAGTAATTTTTGAGACCAATTTTTGATTTCAATTTTCAACTATCCCGAAGTATGAGGTACCTAGAAGGCATAAGTAACTAGAGAGTGATAATGAGGCTTTAGCCAAGGGGACCAGCTGATGACAAGAACATGAGAAATGAGTCAAAGTATTGCTAAGAATAGTGGTAAATTCTAGGGCTCCATCTTTCCAGACCATAGAAGTGATTAAGATTTTGTCACATGAATACTGTCTTTGTTTCCTCGTGATTCACAACACACACACATCTCTACCCTCTCATTCCCTCAGCTCTCATCCCTCACCTTCACCTCTTACCTAAGAGACTTCTTTCTGTCTCCAGTCAGGCTGGACCTTAAATATACGGACAGCAAACCCAAATGGCAAATAACAACACAACAGCTATAATTTACTATTACTTCCTTGCTGGGATGTGCCCCAACCACATCCCAGGACTCAAAATACATGTTCCCTTTTATGATAAACTTTTAAAACAATTTAAGAATTACCCATCAAATCCTTTCTCTTCAATGAGGCAGAAGGAGCAAACTGCATTCTAAAGGAATTAACTGTGCCAGGACTTTGTTCTATTTGTGATGGTTTCTGTTTATTCCAGTGACTGATACTTACTCCAACTGAAAGTTGCAGGTTGAAAAATTAATTTTTTTCTAACATCTTTGGAAATTGGAAAATAGAAATTGACTGACCTGAGAATGAATTTCTTCAATGGTCATGCTTATAAGAATATGTGTTGGACTTTGACATACCTTTTGGAAACCAGGGTCTTATTTGTCCGCAAAGCGACTTATTTGTTCATAACACTGTTAAAAACACACAAAAGTTCATCACCCCTTGGAACTTCAGGTCACCCTGCCCATGCTCCACCATTCTGTGATGAAGTCATTTATTTCTTCTCAATTTGAATAGCTTTAATCAGATCAAAATGTTCCTTCTAAAGAATTGTTTTCAATTCAAGGAAAGAATTCAAACATTCTTTTAAAATGCCTTTACAATATACCACATTGTAATTTATTCTGCATGAACAAAGTGCAAATAACAGAAATATTTAAATTGTATTTTGAAAGTCTGCACACAATGAATAAGTTCAGAACCTGACTAGAAATATATATATTTTTACTTTTACTGTTTCATAATTCTGACAATAAATTTTAAATAGTCCACTATATATGTGGTTCAAACTAGCAAATTGTATAGATACATAGTCTTGGAATGCTCCTTTCTATCGAGCTAGATAGTGTGGCTTTCCATACTTTGAAAATAAGGACCTTGGCTGAGACATCAATTCATGTGTTGGCCATAAAATTTATTATCGCATTGGTGATATGATGAGAAATGGGAGCAGATAAAGGTTATTGTAATTTCTTAGTACATCAAACACCAGCTAGGACATCCTATTTATAAAGGCATTTTACAGAGGTGTTGATAAATATTCTTTTTTTTACTTTAAATTTATTTTATTTTTTCAGTGTTCCAAGATTCATTGCCCATGCCGACACCCAGTGCTCCATGTGATAGGTGCCCTCAGTACCCACCACCAGGCTCTCCCATCCCCCCACCCCCCTCCCTCCAAGTCCCTCAGTTTGTTTCTGTGTCCGAAGTCTCTCATATTTCATTTCTCTCCCTGAATTACCCTACTTTCCATTTACTTTCCTTCTCCTACTGTCTTCTATATTACCCCTTATGTACCACAAGTAAGTGAAACCATGTGATACATTCTAAAGACTGCAAATTTTCTCTCAATCTTAAAAACCTGAGCTGTTTTCTCCCCAATGATTCACTTAATTTGCTCTCTCAAGTAAGTGTATTTATTTTAGAAGTTTCAAAATATGACTTTTTAAAGATATAATGTTTTTTGGGGGGTTATCTGTTAAACTTAGTTTGCCCTGCATGAAATTACTAAAATTAAAGCCCATAGTGACTAGCAGTAAGATCCAGTGTACTTTTGCTTTCTTTTTTCTCCAATGAAAACTATTTCCAATTTAGGTAGTCTACATATGGAAATTAATGGGAGGAAATATCACTCCCCGACCAGACCACAAACATTCAACAGGTTAAATTATTGTTCCAAGAAGCTAAACAATTGCTATGTTTTATATTTTGATAATTGTTAGCGAGGATTCAGTACATAACTGTGGAACCTCCTATATTCAGGCATTAAAGAAATAGACTAAAATGAAATATCCAGCCCTGATCTCAATGTAATTATTAATTTCTTAGAGTTCAAGGCATGCTTAAAACAACAACAGCAAAACAAAGCAACAAGAGGCAATAAATAATGATAGAGATAAAAAACAAAAACAAACAAACAACAACAGGAAAAACCAAAGAACAAAAACCAAAAAAACCTACCAGAAAGGAGTTCAGTATAAGCTGGGCTAGTGACGGACCTAATAATCTTCCATTGGTCTCAAAGTACTATAAGGATTTAAAACAGAGGATTTTTTTAAAGCATGGTTAAAGGTCAAAAGCATAAAATTTTTTTAATGTGTCAATAAAATGTGGTTTTAAATGTAGCCAGGCAGGGTTTTTTGAATCCTTCTGGGTTGATTTCCCATAAAGTAGAGAACTTGCCTTGCAGCTAGGCAGATGTACTTGAATGTTGCCCTGGAAGAAGCTTTCTCCAAGGGTTGAGGAAGAGTTTGGATTCTCTCATCTGCATTCCACTCCTCTCCACTCCCTGAACACCGACAATCAGGGATCTGTGAAGTGGGCATTTATCCACTGCTAAGAGTAGTTCTGGGACGATTTGTTCAATTCGGACAAGCTACAGAGAAACCATCTGTGGATGACTACTTTTGCATGAAATTTTCAATAAACTTGAAAAAAAATATGTCCTAGAGGCAAGATTCTCTTCTTTCTCTCTTAAAAGGAATTCTGAGATAAATGGGCTCCCAGCTAGAACTGACTCACTCAAAATGTACAAACATCTCCAATCACCTCTCTCTCTTCTGTCTTTACACAGGCATTATGCAACTCCAGGATGTTAAAAAAAAAAAAAAAAATCTGTACTAGGCTTTATCTCCTCTTTCTGCCATATTAGAGGTTCCATTAAAGCTAATCACCTCTCAACGTTGGTTTCAGGTTGTGTGAGGGACTAAGTTTGGATGGGGAGGTTTGCATGAATGTTAACTAGGCAAGCATTCTGTATCAACAAATAGAGTTTCTAAACAAAACAGGGTATCTGTCTTCAAGCTGTCTGCCTATCGCCCAAGAATTCTGATTCTGTGTTGGTAAAGGAGTTTGCAGTTAGAGAATGATTCAGTAATGTGAGTGAGCATATATGGGCAGCACTACCAATACCACTCTTTGAAATATAAATGGATGCAATATTATCAGAGACATTAAACAATATAGAACTTAGCAATACATGTTCATTGGATAATATTTACACCACTTAACTCTGTAGTTTCCAGCTCTGTAAAAATGCTATCCAAATGAATAAAAATACCTTCAGAAGGCAAATATAAGAGTCAATAAAATACTTTTCTCTGAATGGTGGAATTAGGACTGATTTTTCAACATATCAAACTCATCCTTTATGCTTGTTAATCAAGGAATCAAGCAAATGGGACTATTCTGTACCATTATTGTTTTTACTGTACTGTACCATGTTTTAGAAGTTTCACATTATGGGCACATGCGAGCACATGTATGCACACACGCACTCACAGATATATCGCCCATGAAAGAAGACAAGAACGCTCTAAGCAAAACAGTCTAGAGCATTTCCTTTTAAAATGCAGAAATGGTTTTTATTTTATTTTATTTTTTAAAAGATTTTTATTTATTTATTTGACAGAGAGAAACACAACGAGAGAGGGAACACAAGCAGGGGGAGTGAGAGAGGGAGAAGCTGGCTTCCTGCTGAGCAGGGAGCCTGACAGGGGGCTCCATCCTGGGTCTCTTGGATCATGACCCAAGCCGAAGGCAGACACTTAATGACTGAGCCACCCAGGCACCCCATAAAATGCAGAAATGTTTTTTAAGATATGTGATTGCACCTAAGTCTTTGGGTCATATCTCTCAGCCTTGTCTAAATGTTTTAGACGTTTCTTTCTTCCCGTTAAAATATAATCTTTCTGTCCCTATTATGAATCACTGAATGATGGGATGATGGGATTGCATTGGTTATGAACAGTCATAGTGATTACTATTTATATGCATGTTAAGTTACTTCCTCCTTTTCATCTTCAACTATATTTGTATCAGTATTATTAGATATTGAGGAAAGAGGATATACTTATTAATGCAATTATACCCTGTTGAGGAAATACAACTAAGGAACTATTTAAAGATCAAAAGTCATATTTTATCTGTAATATTATAATCTAGCTCTATAGTATGTTATTAGCTACTATATTTAATATGTTAAATGCTATTTTATTATTAACTAGTAAAACATTATTTTGTTAAAGAACATTTTAACACACTATTATGAAATAATGCCATCATTTTATATAATGCTATTTTATCATTTTGATATTAGTAAGATACTATTAATAAATATTAAATAAATAGTATTAACATAAAATAAACATTTACTAAATAATATTTGTCTAGCCATACTTTAGTAAAGTCTTCCAATCCTTTTATAACACTTTCCCTAGCTTCAAATTTGATAAAAATGTGAATATTTAGTCTATGCTCATAGTTACTGTTATAGGATAAAGACTTGTTGCCTGGGATTTCTTATAGTAAGTAATAAAATCAGTATGATGGTGACAAAAATTGAGGTAAATTGGCTAAAATACCAAACATGCAGGAAAAAAAAATCACAGAAGAAATAATTTGTAGAACCATTTCACCTTTGATAATTATTAGAACATAAATATCTTCTAAATATTTAAGCTCCTGATGATTTATTTATTTATTTATTTATTAAGATTTTATTTATTTATTTGACAGAGAAAAACACAGCTAGAGAGGGAACACAAGCAGGCGGGAGTGAGAGAGGGAGAAGCAGGTTTCCCGCTGAGCAGGGAGCTGCTGGGCTCCATCCTGGGTGTCTGGGATCACAACCTGAACTGAGGGCAGATGCTTAATGACTGAGCCCCTCAGATGCCCCTAGACTCCTGATATTTAAACTAAAAGATGAGTGAATTCTATCCCCAAATGTATACAAAACACATACATGAATCCCATATTCTGTGTCAGAATGGTAGCTCTAGAAAATACCATCAAAATGGTCTATTCTAGATATTTCTTATTATAAATAAGGAAAAACAGTTACATTACTCATTTTAAATGAAAAGTAGAATCCAGAGGTGCCTGAGTGGCTCAGTCATTAAGTGTCTGCCTTTGGCTGGGGTCATGATCCCTGAGTCCAGCGATGGAGCCCCTCATCAGACTCCCTGCTTGATGGGAGGGGCCTGCTTCTCCCTTTCCCACTCTCTCTGCTTCTGTTTCCTCTCTAGCTGTGTTTATCTCTGTAAAATAAATAGATAAAATATTTTTTTTAAAAAAAGAGTAAAATCCAGGACTCCATAACTCCAGTCCAGGAAATCTTCTAACTGTGCAAGACTTAATATACTAAACTGTAGGGGTTACTTAAAACAGAGCATTACCATGTAATCTCCAAAATAGCAAATAAATGCAGATGTTCTTCTTGTTTCACACCCAGCATGTAACGTGCGTGATTCCATTATCTGTTTTAGATTATATGGAAGTCAGAGGAATACATAATGGGCTAGCTTCCAAGCTCCAAATTCTCTGTAAGGCTTTTTTTGTTTTGTTTTGTTTTTGTTTTTAAAGATTTTATTTATTTATTTGAGAGAGAATAGAGAGAGAGAGAGAAAGAGAGAGACAGAGAGAAGGAGGAGAGAGAGCGTGAGAAGGGGGAAGGGGTTGAGGGAGAGAGAGAAGAGTCCTCGCTGAGCAGGGAGCCAGATGTGTGACTGGATCCCTGGACTCTGAGATCTTGACCCGAGCCAAAGGCAGAAGTTTAACCAACTAAGCCACCAGGAATTCTTGTAAGGCTCTTTAAATATGTAATCCATTTGCTTGGTACAACCACCTTGAGAGTAACACATTATAGATGAGGATATTAAGATTCATAGATCCAAGGTACAAACTTAATGTACTAATGGAATAAAAGTTCAGATTCTTTCTACTGAATCAGAAGGTATCTATAGGACTCTTTAGTATAAATTTTTGGCTTAAGATTCAATACATTATTTTGTTTTTTATCTTTGAAGGGAAGGGTCAATGTCACCCTGAAGAGATGTCTGGTTAGCTAAAGGGCTCATATTTTTTCTTAATTTATTCAAGGTGCTTGAGATGGGAGACAAATGACAGACTCAAAAGATGTACATTTTAAGAAAGCTTATTGACAATAATATTAAACAAAAATGTGTGGTAGACAAAGTAGAGGCGAACCTCAAAGGAAGTGAGGCTAGCATCAGTGATGCTCTTACCATGACTAGACTCAAGGCAGAGTCAGTTTACCAGAACCTGGAAGGAGAAGAGCTGTAGAAAACAAGTGGCCTCGCTCAAGGGGTGCCTGGTGGTTCAGTCAGTTAAGTGTCTGCCTTCAGCTCAGGTCATGATCTTAGGGTCCTGGGATCAAGCCCCACATAGGGCTCCCTGCTGAGCTGGGAGCCTGTTTCTCCTCCTGCTCCCCCTGCTTGTTATCTCTCTCTCTCTCTCTCTCTCTCTCTCTCTCTCTCTCTCTCTCTGTCAAATGAATAAAATCACTATTTATTTATTTATTTTTCAATTCCTTTCTCTGCTAAATAAAGTCTTTAAAAAACAAACAAACAAACAAACAAACCAGTTGCTTTGAGGGGAGTAGTGACCTGTGCCGGAGGCAACCTCACAGGAAGGCAATGAAGGGGTTTAACCTAAACTTCATTCTCTTTCTTCCTCTGATACTTGGCTAGGATTCTCCAGGCATTCCCTTGCTTCCAAATTCAATCCAAGCAAATGAGGTGGTGAGTGCCAGTGAAGCAATGCCAAGTCAGGCTTTGTTAATAGAAAGATAGCATTCAGAACAAGGAGAGAGAGTGTTGGTACACACTATTCTGCAGGGGTCATGTAGCAAATTTCTGCTCATTTCTGGGAACTTCATTTTAAGCAAAACATTGTAAAAATTCATTACTTTGAACAAAAGAAAATTCCTATGGTAAAGAGTCCAGAATAATCTTAACACTGAATACAGAGATAGAATCATTAGAGAGGGAAAAACAAAGCAAGCAAAAAGTGATCTAGACAAAGTATATTCACAAATCATTCATAATTAACAAATGAACAAAAATACCACTTGGATCATTTTAAACAAAAAAGGGAGATCTTGACTCACTTAACTAAAAACACCAAGAAGAGTTCTGCTTTGTTCATATGTCAACCCCTAGAATAGTGGCTATGGGAGGGACAGAGTATAGTCCTGGTTACCAGGGTCACAACCATATGTCACCAAGTTAGTCTCACCAAAGCCATGAGGAGTGAAGGAGGCAAGGAAAGCTCAACGAAGGGATATGGGAAGAGAGGAGTAACATATTCAGCATAAGTCAAAAGCATTGCCCTTCAAAGATTCTGATGAGAAGAAAGAATCAGAATTTGTCAATGTAGGTCCATAGAACTCAGGCTGAGCTATTATAGGAAGTCAGAAATTGACTAAAATATTAAGTCTGGCTATGAATAAAATTGGTAATGAGGCACCTGTCACTAGAAATGTTTCAGCAGAGTAAAACATTTGTCTTATTCTTTCTCTGAACTAGAAATGTTTCTAGTCCTAAGGTTCTCTATGTGATCTATTACAGAATAGAATGTTGGAAACACAGTACCTCATTCAGCATTTAAAACTCCTTTTTTCAGTCATTATCCCCCAGTTCAACATGTGGGAGAGTAGACTCTTGCTTCAGGCAAAATAGTATGGCAATGAACCAGCGAGTGATACATTAGAAAGCACAAAATATATGCAAACTAACAATGAATAGACTGTAGGGATGTAGAGAAAGAAATGTGTTTTTGTTTTTTGTTTTTGACAATGAAAACTCATCACTGTCCTTTGTGGAAAGAAAGGTAGGGAATTAAAGCAGTTATCAGTATGGTTTTACACTGTGTGGTTTCCCATATATATATAAAAAAAGTTTTGGTAATACATTAAAAGGGATTACTTCTCATCTCAGTAATACTTTCGAATAAGCACCGTAGCTGTCCAAAAGATCTTGTATCCTGTTCTGTTTAAAAACAAAACAAAAACAGGCAAAGATATCAGTTTAGTATTTTGTAAAGAATTTAGAATGGATTAAAAAAGAGCAAGATGGTCTCCTAGACAAAGAATCAAGTGTTTGTTCATAAAAGCGTATGATATCTGAGACTAAAATTAAGGATTCACTTGAAAGAAAAAAGATGAAGAGATGAGGACTGGATATGTGATGTATTTTTCTAAGATAAAGTTTATTAAGGATTAAGAGAAGGGCTAATCCTTGAAAAGTGTGTGTCATTATTCACGAGAGTTTCTCATACAATGGTTCTTTTGGTGATTGTTTCTTATCTTTAAACATTAATCTCTAGAAATGGCAGTATGAATGCATTGTGCATTCTCGGGACTTCTTAAAAAGTTGTAAAAATGACTTAGATTGTTTATTACATGCACTTATAAATTAATCCAAATGTAAATGTCTATGGACAAACAGGAAATAGGTCTTCTACCAAAGTAAACTGTGATGAAATTTAACTATTTATATCCTTTTTTTGTCAAGAATTAATGATAAAATCTCATAGGGATCTTGAAGAACTAACTTAGGGTACATTGATGAAAATATAGTGATCTTCTCAGAACAAATGCTTACAAATATTCCTAAGGTATGCTTGTTATTATTAAACCAATATTGACTGGATTTCACTGGCAATAAGATGTTCTAGTTAATTTAATTTAAGTTTCTGTTGAACTAAGCCTTACTGGCTAATACCATTTTATTTCTCTCTACACTGTTAAAATTATTTATAAAACCTCTCATGGCATTATTGTTTTCTTGCCAAAACACAGTCCAGTGAACATAAACAGCCCTCTATATTATGACTTACAATTTGATGATATCATTTATACTGTTAAGCTTGTATTAACACAAGTTGAGATGGGTTGATTATTGGCAATTCTTAAAAAAAGTATTTTGGTCAGTGTCCCCTCTCTTAATATTCTAAGATTATAGTCATTTAAATTCTAGTGTTTGTTTTTTTCTATTACCCTTCAGTGCAATTTCAGGGAGAAAGTGCTTTCAATTTGGAGGAATTCCATAAAATATTGGGTAAAAGAGTAAGTTTGGAGGAATTCCATAAAATATTGAGTAAAATAGTAAATATAATCAATCTCACAATGAAAAAACATAAGGAAGTTTGTGTGGGGTGTGAAGGGAAGTGCTTCATCTTTGTCTCCTTATTATTGAATCTCTATTTTACCAAAGCTTTCAACTGAAACATATGTATTTAGGATTGCATCTCCTCCGCCATTTATTTATTTATTTATTTAAGATTTTATTTATTTATTTGACAGAGAGAGAGATCACAAGTAGGCAGAGAGGCAGGCAGAGAACGAGGGGGAAGCAGGCTCCCCACTGAGCAGAGAGCTTGATGTGAGACTCCCTCCCAGGACCCTAAGATCATGACCTGAAGCCGAAGGCAGAGGCTTTAACCCACTGAGCCACCCATGCACCCTCTGCCATTTTTTTTTGTAGTGGTTGACATTAAACAACTATTTTCCTATATTTTGAGTGGGCAGCGAATTATGTGATTTTACTAAATGTACATATTGGAAATTGGATTCTCCCTGATGTCTGACCTTTCCTATATTATTTCAGTACTTTAAATTAAAACATTATCCACATAAAGCTAGTAAGTGCTAGTTCACTCCCCTAGTTCATTCTAGTTACTTTAGATCATGTAGCTGGAGCCAGACCAAAGGAAGTTTTCTGCCTCCGGCTAGGATATAGAAAACTAGAAGGAACATTGATACTATTCTAACAATGAGATAAAGTCAAACAAACCTCAAAATTAAAACTTTCCCTGAGTCAAAGTTGCAATCCAACTAAATTATTCAAATTCCAAAGAGAAACATGCCCTTACAACATGAGATTGGGCATAAGAACTAGCTCCCTTAGGTCAAAGCTTTGGGAGAAGAGGTTGTTTAACAGCTGCTATAAAAGAAAATAAGAAAACAAAATTAGTTACGATTTTCACAAAATTATTAAAAGCCAATTGTGAACTATCATCCATGTAAGACTGAATTGGGGCTCATACACTTTCATAAGCTGTTGTTTCTTTTTTTTTTTTTTTCTCTCCTCATGAATCTCCCTCACACTCAAGAGAACATCTGGAAGAAGACTAGTGATCATAAAAGCTCTTCTCATTGGTGCAACCTCCCATAAAATAATATTTAGATGCTGGGGGATGGGAAGGGTTGGTGGCAATCTACAAAGCCTCAGTCTCTTTTCTCCTTTGAAACCAAAACCCAAAACTTTTAGAGGAGGGGCAATAGCTCATCCATCACCTTGAGAGCACAACAAAAATCCTTTGTCTTTGGGGAAAGAGCAAAAAAAGAAAATCTGGAGTAGAGGGACAAAAGCCATCCTGGGGTCAGAATTCTTTTTTTTTTTTTTTTTTTTAAGATTTTTTTATTTTATTTATTTGACAGAGAGAAACACAGCCAGAGAGGGAACACAAGCAGGGGGATTGAGAGAGGGAGAAGCAGGCTTCCTGTCGAAGCCTGATGTGGGACTCCATCCAGGGTCTCCAAGCTCATGACCTGAGCCCAAGGCAGTTTCTCAACCAACTGAACCACCCAGGTGCCCCGTGGGGTCAGAATTCTATATCTATACCCAGTCAGAGGTTTTCCTTTCAGTGAGGTAGGATCAGGGTATACCGAGTAGAGAACAACAGAAATCAAAGGCATAGTTTGGCTGACATGGAGGAAAAGAACAGTAAGAAAGTGCTTGTGTGCTTGGCACACAACATGTGTTTAAAGTGAAGGTGAACCTGGACAATGGAGAGAATCCTTGCCACCCACCATGACTAGCCCATAATCCAGCAACTGCCAAAGCAGTCTGCCACTAGAGGACCATAACACATTAAGCTCTTCTCTGTAATGCGGATATACAGATAGGCTGAAATTTGAGGATGGATGATCAACACCTAGAAAAAGACAAAACACAGAAAACAAAAAATGTCTGGCAGAGAGTTCTGCCACTCTGAGCACAAGGCAAGAGTCCTGCTAAAAAGTTTGTGAAGGCTATAACAAATTGTAGAAGAAATAGCAGTAGCAAAACACAAACTCTGTTAAATTGAAAAATGTTCAATGAACCCAAAAGAAGACAGGAGGGGGTGGTGGTGGTGGAAAGAAAACAGAAGAATAAAAAGCAAAGGGATGAGAAACTAAACAAAAATTAAGCAGTAGGCATAATTTTAAGTATCAGTGATTATATTGTGTAAATTGACTAAAATAAGCAATGAAAATGTATAGATGTAAAAAAATATGGTCTAAATATACTCTGCTTATAGAAAAGACACTTCATGTAATGATACAAATAAGTTAAAAATATGAGGATGCAAAGAGACACATCATGGAAATATCAATCAAAAGAAAGCTGAAGTAACTAAACGAATACTATAGTAAACTTCAAAGCAGAGAAATTTACCAGAACCAAAGAAAGATATTACATAACAATGGAATGGTCAGTTTACCAAGAGGACATAAAAATTTTAATTCTGTCTCTAGCAATAGAACTTCCAAATAGAGGGGCACCTGGGTGGCTCAGTTGGTTAAGCAACTACCTTCGGCTCAGGTCATGATTCTGGAGACCCAGGATCGAGCCCCACATGGGGCTCCCTGCTCAGTGGGAAGCCTGCTTCTCCCTCTCTCGCTCCCCCTACTTGTGTTCCCTCTCTAGCTGTGTTTCTCTCTGTCAAATAAATAAATAAAATCTTAAAAAAAAAATTTCCAAATAGATAATGCCCACGCTGATACAATTGAAAGGACAAATATACGGATGCATATTACAGTGAGAGAATTTAACACCCTTCTCAGTAATCACTAGAACAAATGAAAAGAAGGCCAGTAAGAGATGGGTTTGCTTGAGAATGATTTAAAAACACTAAATCTAATCACCATGCTGCAGGGCAAATATGGGAACTAAAATATTGATTAGCATATGTTTCCAAACTATCTTTGCATGGAATTAGCAAAAGAGCCATTGGTTATTCTTTTGCTGAATTGGACAGCAAAATCAATATAGTTACACACATTGTCCCTCCCCCACCAATGCACACACTCACAACGCCATTACCTTCACTCCTTTTTGAAAGCTGATTGGGGCACCTGGGTGGCTCTGTCAGTTAAGCATCTGACTCTTGATTTCAGCTCAGGTCATGATCTTCTGGTTGTGAAATTGAACCCCATGTCAGGCAATGGACTTATCATAGATCTTCCTCAGATTCTCTCTCCCTTTCCCTCCTACTCACTCTCTCTACCCCTCTTAAATGATAAAGTAAATGAGATTTTTTTAAGAAGATTTAAAAGGCTAATTATATTTGGTGATATTTCCATATATCAAACACTGGGGTACAAAAAGTGAAGTAGCTCACTGCAATGGTTTTAATATTTACTCTCTATTTAAAGCACCAATCACTTTACATTTATAAATAGTGAGCAGTACCAGATGAACATAAACATGGGAAAAGTCTAAAATTTTATTACCTGACTTTGTCAAGGGGTGTCAGTAAGTTTAAAGCATAATGGCTGAAGTTCTAGGGACAGCATGAAGGTCTACTGTGACCAGAGCTGATGGATAGTTTAGTACTTATCTAACCATTTTTTTTTCAAGCCATTGGCTTCATATTTATCTGGAGGAGAGTCTGAGTGCTGTATTGATGAAGTATGAAGAAAATTAAGTGCTCTGTGGGCTTTTACATTCCACTGAGTTCTTGCTATGAACTTGTATGTTCCACTAAGCAAAACAAAGAAATCCAGATCTAGTTTTCTAAGAAGGTCCTTTCCTTAGCTTCTGTTTTGGCCTAATTATGTTTCCTTTGTCACCTGTAAGGATTTCTTTGCTTGGAAAAAAAAAATTGGTACAGTTTTCTCTACTTCCTTAGAGTCCAAATATGTCCAGGATAACAGGTGGAGATTAGGTTGTTCCCACGTACAATCTGTTCTTTTTCTTTTAAAACAGAGGGTAACTTCCTATTCTAAATGATCTAGAGAGTGCATGTGTCTCAGTTATAGACAGGCTTCCCCACTAGGAGGATACTCTTTCTCATCCTGCCAGAAGAAGGGTCTTTCAGGTGATAGATGAGTGCCAGAAAGAGCCTCATCTTTGCTAGGAAATCTGGCCAGGGTAGGATTGAGGAAATCTAACTAGTACATGGATTCAAATCAATGAATGGTGTGTTTATAACACTCACCTGGTGGGAACAGCAAGGGCTCAAGCATGCTGTTACCTTCCTTGGACATCTATGGATGACCTATAAAGGTACTTTTATGGTGTCTTTAAGAAACAACAATAACAACCACCATTGTTTAACTGTGGTCCCATGATATATTCTCCTGTTTTGGGCTGCCTGGGTAGCTCAGTCTTTTAAGCAACTGACTCTTGAGGACTTTTTCCCTAGGACAGTTACCTTTAGCTGTCTAAACTTTTGTTCTTTTACTAGTCTCAGCATTTTCTCTCTTCTCTTATTTTTCATCTGAACTAGTTTTAGATTGAAATATTTTCTATAAAGTTGCTATAAAATTGCCACCAGCAACCAAACAGTCCACTGGCATATTACCCAAAGTGGTACAATTAGTACAAAATACTCCTGCATTTTTCTGTATAAACTTTCAGGAACAAAAAAGTGAAACGCTTTCTCCCTTTCTCTTTCAAGAAGAGGAATTAGTTCAGGTATGCAAGTGGACAAGGATAAAATTCTTTGGAGAAGAGAGAAAAATAGGGATTTTTTTTTGTTTAAAAAAGATGTATTTATGTCTAGGGAGAGAGAGAAGGAGGGAGAGAGAGAGTGGGGTAGGAGTGGTAGAGGGAGACAATCTCAGGCATACTCTTGCTGATCATGGAGCCCAATGTGGGGCTCCATCTCATGACCCTGAGATCATAACCTGAGCCAAAATCAAGAGTTGGCCACTTAACTGACTGGGCCACCCCAGTGCCCCTATTACAAATTTTAAAAGTCTTGCAACAAAGCGGGGGGGGGGGGATTTCACTATCTATGGTTGCATTGAGAATCTAAATGTATAACTCTTCTAAATTTTAGAAATCATTTCCACATTTTTACAACATAGGTGAGAAAAAAATTAAGCTCCAGAGTTGTTTCTATAGGAGGCTAGGGACAGAGTAGTGACTAAAACCCAGGTGGTCGGCTGCCTTGCCTGACAGTCTCACACTGACTCTAAGATCTGAAAAGATGTGATATGTTATTCTCTAGAATAAGAGATACTAGTTTAAACTAATTCTTTAAGCACAGAAGAGAGAATCATCAAAGCTAAGTGCAGGCATCACATGAAGCATCTGTCCCTGTTTCGTTTTACACAGTGTGTAATAAATGGGTGTGTTAACTTTCCATCCCCTCTCCTTTACCACGGGCTAATTTTGGAATCTGAATTTTAATATTTTTCCACCAGGGTTTCTGTTCATGAAAATAGGATCACTGTACGTGAAAAAAAGGCTTAGATTCTCATTTATGTGTAATTCATAAAAAACGAAAGAAGAGGGGTGCCTGGGGTGGCTCAGTTGTTAAGTGGCTGACTTCAGCTTGGGTCATGATCCTGGAGTCCCAGGTTCAAGCCCCGCATCGGGCTTCCTGCTTGGCAAGAAGCCTGCTTCTCCCTCTCTCACTCTCCCTACTTGTGTTCTCTCTCTGGCTGTCTTTCTCTCTGTCAAATAAATAAATAAATAATAAAATCTTTTTTAAAAAAAAGTGAAGAAGAGACACTAAACAAAATTAGGAAATGATATGAACAGAAACATAACTCTACATATGACATGTATTTGTTGCATAAACATACCAACATCAGAAATAGTGCATTCACCATTTTGAAACCGTTGACTTAGCTTATAAAAAGTTATATTTTGAGTAAATTGTCTCAGGAACACACCAGCCTAATAAAAGTAATAGTTGCTACTTTTAATTCGCAGTAGTCCCAGCACATAGGAAGGACAAGGGAAATTATAAGTGCTGGCTTCATCGAAGATGGCTCTCGAGTTGTATAGATCTTGATGCCAGTTAAGGAATAACAGTTATCAATCTTTCCCATACAACTTTTATAGAGTTTTTGACAAAGTCACTTGCTTAGCTCAGCAAGTAGAGGGAAGGAGTATAATCAAGATTCTCCTGGGGAAAAATGCCAGGGATTCACAGTACCACTGGGAACAGAGGCAGGGTTGGAAAAGTTACTGGAGGATGGAGGAGCATTGACAAAAAATAAAGAGGAAAGGGTGTGCTGTAACTTAAACTGGAGTGAAGCAGACCGTACTCCTTTTTCCTAAGAAAATAAGGCCAAACCCTATTTCATATTGCCTTGCTTTCCATCCTGGGCTCCAAATCCCTTTGCCACTGCAGGACGGCACGTCCTTTGCCTGGAGTTGACACGGAACTCTTTTTTTCTTTCTAATTAAAACAGTCAGGGACACTACTGATTAAAGGTAGGGAAGCAGAGAACTGGTTTCATTTTATTCCAAATTAGTTTGAGCTCACCCCAGATCAAAGGAAAGCCGGACCTGAGAAAACAAACAGACCACAAACAAGCAATTTGCAGAGCTCTGCTATTTCCTGGAAATAAAAGGGCTGTGGCCCTTTGGAAGCCTGAATGAGCAACCATGACACTAGCAAGGGATTATTCTAGT
>PITA01017870.1:0-42087 GCA_004023965.1 Spilogale gracilis
AAGGCACAAGGCCCATCCTGTTTTTGTAGAGACCCTCAAGATATGTCCTGTTTTTGTAAAGACCCTCAAAAAACACCATTGTCACTCAAGATATGTCCTGTTTTTACAAAGACCCTCGAAAAACACTATTGTCACTATTGTCACTCATGATTGATGATCCAGCACTTAAAAATAACTCTTTGATAATATAGTTTTCATCATAAAAAAAATATGTAACTTTCTGCTATAAATAAAGAACCCTGAGAACAGTGTTTTCAGGAGATGCCTGCATGAAGTTTGGTCTCCTCATTTTCGCCGACTCCTTCCTCACTCTCAGATCCTAACTGTTGCTGGGGCTGGCTCCCGGCAGCTTAGCAGTTGGCTTTTGTAGTTGTCTGCTCCCATGTTGGGGGCATAAATATTTACAATTGTTAGATATTCTTGGTGTATAGACTCTTTGAGAATGATGTAGTGTCCTTCTGTGTCTCTGACTACAATTTTTAGATTAAAATCCAATTTGTCTGTAATGAGAGTTGCTACCCTGGCTTTCTTTTGGGGTTCATTGGCATGAAAAATGTTCCTCCATCCCCTCACTTTCAATGTGGAAGTGTCTTTATTTTTTTAAAGATTTTATTTATTTGACAAAGAGAAACACAGCAAGAGAGGGAACACAAGGAGAGGGAGTGAGAGAGGGAGAAGCAGGCTTCCCGCTGAGCAGGAAGCCTGATGTGGACTCGATCCCGGGTCTCTGGGATCATGACCTGAGCCGAAGGCAGCGGCTTCCCTGGAAGTGTCTTTAGATTCAAAATGTGTCTCTTGTAACAGCATATGGGTGGGTCTTGTCGTTTTATTCAGTCTGCAACCCTGTGCCTTTTTATTGGAGCATTTAGGCCATTCACATTGAGAGTGATTATTGATAGGTACATTTGTATTGACATCATTTTGCCTGTGAAGTTCATGTTTCTATAGATTACCTCTGTAAATTTCTGTTTGTGTCACTCTTGCATTCATTTCTCTTTTATAGAACCTGTCTTAGTAGTTCTTGTAGTGCTGGCTTGCATAAGCTTTCAGACTTTGGCTGTCCTGGAAGCTCTTTATTTCTCCTTCCATTCTGAAATTCAACCTTGCTGGATACATTATCCTTGGTTGCATATTTTTGTCATGTAATTTCTTGAATATGTCTTGCCAGCCCAGTGGTAGGATTTATATGGTACAAAACTACTACATGGTAAAGAAAAAGGCCATCAAGCATAAATGAAGAGATCAAAAAGCGAAGTCCAACCTGAATGACCCCCAAAAGCAGTATTTATATGATACAAAGGCAAAAACAATTACACAGAAACACAGACTAGGGTGGGAAGGTGAGGGCAGACACTCCTTGTGGGCAAGAAAGTATTTCAGATCCTCCCGAGTTTGTATTATTATTATTGCTGGAGGAGCCCACTTTCTAAAGATATAGGGAGATTAGAACTGGTTGTATATAGGGGTAGTATTGAATAGGGATGTGGGATTGACTTGAAGCTTATAACTACATGTATATGTAAAAGAGAGAATAAAGGAAAGAGGAGAGAAGAAAGGGGGAAATAGAGAAAACAAACAGGGAAACAAGAGGCAACAACAAGAGCAGAAAATACAGGAGTGTTTGAAAAATTTCAAGGTAGAAAATTGTTATGTGGTGTTGTATTAAGTATCACGTTGTGATAAAAATGTGTTAAAAATTAAAAGAACAAAAACCATGAGAATGAATTTTTAATTTTGAAGTAGAAACTTTAAAAGTAAAAATAGAAAAAAAGTTTAAAAAAGCAAATAAGGTAAAAAACTGTATCAATAAACTGTACAGCTTTTGGGGCAGTACCAGGAGTTTTATAAATTGCCTTTCCCCCCGATGTTGGGGTTTTACAGTTTGGGTGTTGTCCTCTTGTGCTTCTGGCTTGCCTTCTGAGGGCGGTGCCTGCCATGCTGTTTTCAGTCCCTTCTACCTGGGCTGTGTCTCTCCATCCCCTTCCTAGGGACTGGAGTCTATTATAACCAGGTTGTAAGGGTTCAGTTCTCTGGGGGCAGTTGTTCTTTTACGGCCTTTTTCAGCTGTTGAGAAAGTCAGGTCTGAGCAAGATGTCTGTGCCCAGACCTCCTTCCCAGAGAGAGCTAATTAGCAACCCTCTGGATGATGGGGGGCCCCCACAGTCTCTTCCTTTATCCTCTCCCTTGGCTGCCTGTCACAGCTGGGCAGGCGCAGACGCTGGTTTGATTCCCGTCCAAAGCCCCCACTTGTCTTTTCTCTCCCGTGCTACAAAAACCGCAACTGATTTTGGGTCGTGCAACCTTGTCTGTGCTCAGGTCATCTGTGGTGACCCCCCACACAGGAGGGACTGAAGTCCCGTGGCCCCACACCTCCCGTGCAAGTCTGCAAAATCGCCTTCCCTGGGGGGTCCACGCCTGGCCCACGGGGTGGAGAGAAGCGGCAGAGAAAAGTAGCGGAGGAAAGAAAAACAAAAGGAAAGAAAAAAGTGGCAGAAAAAATAGACTCCACTCCACTGGTTCTGCCGGTTCCCTCGCATGGCACCGGGAGCACTTTCTCTCTGCCGATCCTGTGTCCCCGGCTGCCCCTCAGGCGCTCCGTTTCTATTTGCTTTGAATCAGACTGTAATCTGCTGTTGTTCCCAGAGCACTTTCGTGCTGGGGTATTGCCTTCCAATGGGTCACCTCTGCAGGCTTCTTCCCCCATGCCCCTTGTCCTTGGATATCCACCCCACTCTACCTCTTTGTCGATGCTCCTTGTCCCCCGCGGTGATCCATAAGTGTGAAATATTACATTTCAGGATGTTTTCATGGGTGCTCACAGTGTTCCTGTAGTGTTTTTTGCAGGAATTGAGCTCACTTCAGGGGACTCCCTGAAATGGAGTCACCTGGCTTTCTGCCATCTTCCCCTCTCTGATTTTGTGTTTAAGTGATCTCTCCATTGCTGAGAGTGGTGTGTTGAGACCTCCTGCAATTAATGTATTTGTATCGATATGACTCTTTATTTTGTTTAACATTTGGCTTATATAGTTGGCTGCTCCCATGTTGGGGCTGTATATATTTGCAATTTTTAGATCTTCTTGGAGTGTAATCCCTTTATGAATGATATAGTGTCCTTATGTGTCACAGACTACAGTCTTTAGATTAAAATCTAATTTGTCTGCTTTGAGAATTGCTGTCCCAGCTTTCTTTTGAGGTCCACTGGCATGAAAGATAGTCCTCCATCCCCTCACCTTCAGTCTACATGTATCCTTAAATTCAAAATGTGTCTCCTGTAGACAGCACATGGACAGTTACTGTCATTTTATCCAGTCTGCAACCCTGTACCTTTTTATTGGAGCGGTTAGGCCATTTATGTTGAAAGTGATTATTGATAGGTACATTTTTAAAAGATTTTATTTATTTATTTGACACAGAGAGCTATCACAAGTAGGCAGAGAGGCAGGAAGAGAAAGAGGAGAAAGCAGGCTCCCTGCTGAGCAGAGAGCTGGATGCAGGCCTTGATCCCAGGACCCTGAGATCATGACCTGAGACAAAGGCAGAGGCTTTAACCCACTGAGTCACCCAGGTGCCCTGATAGGTACATTTTTATTGACACCATGTTGTCTGTGACGTTCTTCTTTCTATATATTACCTCTGTAAATTTCAGTGTCACACTTGGGTTCATTCTTCTTTTATAGAACTGCTCCCCCCACTTAGTATTTATTGTAGTGCTGTCTTGGTGCCCACATAATCTTTTAGACATGGCCAGTCCTGGAAGCACTGTATCTCTCCATTCATTTTGAAAATGAGCCCTGTTTGGTAGAGTACCCTTGGCTGCATATTTTTCTCATTTACTTTCCTTAATATGTCTTGCCAGCCCTTTCTTGCTTGCCTGCTTTCTGTGGACAGGTCTGACATTATTCTGATGGTCTCCTCTCTCTATATAAGGGATCTCTTCCCCTTATGTGCCCTTAACACATATTATTGAATTTATGTTTCATGAATTTCACAATTATGTGCCTCGAGGTATCTCTAGCCTCATTGATCTTAGGTGTGTCCTCTCTTCCTCCAGGAGACGTACACTTGTTTCATTCTCTGATTAGGGAAATTTTCATCCAGGACTTTTTCAACTATATCTTAGAGCCTTCTCTCTCTTTCAACTCCCTCAGGGATTCCAATAATTCTGTTTTTGGAAGTTTCATGGCATCATTTATTTCCCCAATTCTATTCTCATGGGATTTTAGCTGTTTGTTCCAAGACTTCTCCTGTTCCTCCTTCTCAATCCGTCTGTCTTCTAGATCACTAATGCAATCTTCTGCTTCACTTACCCTGGTTGCTAGAGTATTTAGATTAGATTGGATATCATTGATAGTCTTTTTAACCTCTGCCAGTTCAGCTTTCACTTCCACCCTTAGAGCTTCTATCTTGCCACTAATGTTCTTTTACATCTTAGCCATTGCTTGGATCATTGCTACCCTGAATTCCATTTCTGTCATATTGTTTGTATTCATTTCCAGTAGTTCTTTGACAGGTGTTTCAGACTCTGAGTTTTTCTTCTGTTGGGTACTCCTCCTCTGAGTCATTTTGGTGAGGGGTGGTTGAGGGGATGTATAGCTGATATATTAACCAAGACCCAGGGGAGTTGCTCGTTGGAAGGTTTTGGAGCAATCAGAAGTCACCACCAAAAAGGAAGAAGAAAGAAAAAAGAAAGTAAAAAGAGATAGGAAAAGAAAAAAGAAGCAGGAAGAAACTCTGTCAAAACAGGCTCCAATGGTAGGATTTATATGTCACAAACCAAAAAAAAGAATAAGGAAATAGACTGTCAGAAGTAAAAGAAAGAAGAAAAAATCAAAAATCAAAGCAGAGCCCAATCAACCTTTAAAAACAGTATTTATATATTACAAAGGCAAAAACAAATGCACAGAAACACTGACAGAAAATAGGATGGGAAGGTGAATGCAAACTCTCTTGGTGTGTAAGGAAAGTATTTCACTTCCTCCTGGGTGTATCTTGTTATTATTGTTAGAGGACTCCATTCTCTAGAGATATAGGGAAATTAAAACTGATTTATATATAGGGGTAGTATTGAATAAGAATGAGGCATTACATTGAAGCTTATATCTATACATATATTGAAAAGAAAAAAAAACAAATAAATACAGCTATGTGTTTGAAAAATGTTCAAAGTAAAAAGTTATTAGGGAGTGTTGTATTAAGTATCACATTGTAATAATAAATGGGTTAAAAAATAAAGGAACAGAAACCGTGAGAATGAATTTAAAATTGAGAATGGAAATTTAAAAATAAAAAGAAGTTAAAAAGAGAATAAAATGAAAAGCTGTATCTGTAAAATATAGAGGTTCTGGGGTAGTACCAGGAGTTTAATATATTGTTTTTCCCCGGTGTTGGGGTTTTACAGTTTTATGGAGACCCTTTGCTGTTGTCCTCTTGTTCTGGTTCTCCTTCTGGAAGAGGGCCCTGCTGTCTTGTTTTTCAGTCAGTTTTGCCTAGGATGAGTCTCCCCACCCCCTTTCAAGGGGATGGGCTTTATGGAAACTGGGATTTTAGGCTTTTTAGCTCTGGAGGATTTCTTCTTTTGCAGCTTTTTGCAGCTTTTCAGAAAGTCAGGACAATGTCAGCTGTCTGCAACCAGACCTTTGTCTTAGAGAGAGGTCTCAGGTAGTTCCCCTCTGGATGGTGCATGACACACAGACTCTCCCTATGTATTCTCCCCTGCACCCCACCACCTCTCAAAGGTAGCATGCACCTGCAGTTGCTAGCCAAAATGGCACCCAAAGCCCCTGCTTGTCACTTCACTCCTGCACCACAGAGACTGGGAGTGATATCAGTTGTGCAAGCTTGTCACTGTTCAGATGCTCTCTGGAGTCCACACCAATGCTGGGACCCCATAGTCCTGCAAGTCGCTCAGAAGGCTTCAGAGTCACCCCATTGCAGTTTGTGTCCACCTAGCCCAAGTGGACAACCAAGTGCGGATTTAGGGGCTTCTCACTGGCCAGTTCTCTCAGGCGGCACTGGGGAGCACTTTCTGCCCCTGGCCAGGAGCCACAGCTTTATGTCCCTGCCAGCAGACATCAGCTTCCCTGGGTTGCCTCTTAAGACCCTTTGTTTCTGAGTGCCTTTAACTAGACTGCAATTTGATGCTG
Source organism: Spilogale gracilis (assembly GCA_004023965.1). Lineage (NCBI taxonomy): Eukaryota > Metazoa > Chordata > Mammalia > Carnivora > Mephitidae > Spilogale > Spilogale gracilis. The sequence goes on from PITA01017870.1 coordinate 6,144, forward strand.
GTGCCCAAGCACAAGGCACTTTCCAATGGGTCACTTCTGGTGGCTCCCTTCCCCTCCAATTTGTCCTCCAAAATCAGTCCGAGCACTCCCACTCCACTTTACCTTTCCAGTGATGATCTTCTGCCCCTGTAAAGATCCAGAAGTGTGTAGCCTTACATCTCAGGCTCATTACTTGGGTGTTTACAGTGTTCTTGTAGATATTTAGCTCACTTCAGGGGACCCTTTGAAATGGGGTCTCCTATTTCTTTGCCATCTTACCCCTCCCTGTAGGAGATCATAACACACCACTCTCAGCTATGGACAGATCATCCAAACAGAAAATCAACAAAGAAACAAGAGCTTTGAATGACAAATTGGACCAGATGAATATCATAGATATTTTAAGAATGTTCAACCCTAAAACAACAAAATACTCATTCTTTTCAATTGCTCATGGAACCTTCCCCATAATAGACCACAGACAAATTCACAAATCAGGGCTCAACCAATACCAAAAGATTGAGGTTGGAGCGCCTGGGTGGCTCAGTTGGTTGAGCGACTGCCTTCGGCTCAGGTCATGATCCCAGGGACTCGGGATCAAGTCCCACATCAGGCTCCCTGCTCTGTGGGAAGCCTGCTTCTCCCTTTCTCACTCCCCCTGCTTGTGCTCCCTCTCTAGCTGTGTTTCTCACTGTCAAAAAAATGAAATCTTTAAAAGAAAAATATTGATGTTATTTCTTGCATATTCTCTGACCACAATGCCTTGAAAATGGACTTCAACCCAACAAAATGTTCAAAAGGAATTCAACACTTGGAAGCTAAAGACTATCTTGCTTAAGAATGTTTTGATCAACCAGGAAATTAAAGAAGTACTTAAACATTTCATGGAAACCAATGAGAATAAAGATGCATTGATCCAAAATGTATGGGATATGACAAAGGCAATCCTAAGGGGGAAATACATAGACATCCAAGCCTCACTCAAAAAATTTGAAAAATTCTGAATACACCAACTCTCTTTACACCTTAAAGAACACAAAAATCAACAACAAACTAAGCCAACTGCACACAGAAGAAGGGAAATAATTAAGATTAGAGCAGAGATCAATGAATTAGAAACTAGAGATACAGTAGAACACATCAACAAACTAGAAGCTGGTTCTTTGAAAGAATAAATAAGATCAATAACCCATTGCCCAAACTAATCCAAAGGAAAAGAGAGAGGACCCAAATTAATAAGATCATTAATGAAAGGGGAGAGATCATGACTAAAGCAAGGAAAGAGAAACAATCATCAGAAATTACTATCAACAGTGATATGCCAATAAGTTAAACAACATAGAAGATATGGGTGCATTCATGGAAGCCTATAAACTCCCAGGACTGACACAGGAAAAAAATGACAACATGAATACACCAATATATAGTAACAAGATGGAAGCAGTGATCAAATACCTCCCCAAAAAACGAGTCCAGGAACTGACAGATTCCCTGGGGAATTCTACCAAACATTCAATAAAGAAATAATACTTATTCCCCTGAAGCTACCTCAGAAAATTGAAACAGAATGAAAACTTCCAGACTGTTTCTATTAAGCCAGCATTTTTTAAATCGCCCAACCAGACAAAAACACCATCAAAAAAGAGAATTTCAGACCAATAACCCTATTGAACATGGATGCCAAGATAATTAACTTGGTACTTAACTTGGTTTCTTGGATCCTTGATAATAGTACCTTAGAAACATTATCCACCACAACCAGGTGGGATTTATCCCTGGGATGTAAAGGTGGTTCAACAATCTCAAATCAATCAATGTGATAGAACAAATCAATAAAAGAAGAGTGAAGAACCACATGGTCCTCTCGATGCAGAAAAAGCATTTTAAAAAATACAATATCTGCTCCTGATTAAAACTCTTCAAAATATAGGGATAGAGGGAATATTACTCAATCTCATAAAATCTATCTATGAAAAACCCACAGAAATATTATTTTCAATGATGAAAAACAGACATCCTTCCCTATGAGAGCAGGAAAAAGACAAGGATGCCCCCCTCTCACTACTGTTGCTCAACATAGTGTTAGGAGTCCTAGAAACAGCATTCAGACAACAAAAAGAAATAAAAGGTACTCAAATTGTAGAAGAAGTCAAATTCTCTCTTCGCTGATAACATGATACTTTACATGGAAAATCCAAAAGACTCTGCTCCCAAACTACTACAACTCATACAACAATTTGGTAATGTGGCAGCATACAAAATTAATGCACAGAAATTGGTTGCATTCTTATACAATAATAATGAAAATTAGAAAGAGAAATCAGAGAATCTATTCCATTTAGGATAGCACCAAGAACCATAAAATACCTAGCAATAAACCTAACCAAAGTAGTTAGGGAACTGTACTTGAGGAACTGCAGAACACTCATGAAAAAATTGAAGAAGACACAAAAAGATGGAAAAGCATTCCATGCTCGTGGATTGGAAGAAAAAAACATTGTTAAAATGTCTATACTGGCCTGAGTACTCTATACTTTCAATGCCTGCCTGATCAAAATTCTACCAACATTTTTCATAAGGCTGGAAAAAACAATCCTAATATTTCTGTCGAAACAGAAAAGACCACGAATTTCTAAGGAATTGTTGAGAAAGAAAAACAAAGAATGAAACATGACCATTCTCTTATGCCACACACCAGGATAAACTCAAAATGGATGAAATACCTCAACATGAGGCAGCAATCTATCAAAATCCTAGGAGAGAACATAGGTATAAGATTTTTGACATCAGCCACAGCAACTTCTTTCAAGACATGTCTCCAAAGGCGAAGGAAACAAAAGTGAAAATAAACTTTTAGGATTTCATCAAAAGAAAAATTTCTGCACAGTAAAGGCAACAGTCAAAAAAAAAGAGGGAACCCACCAAATGAGAGAACATATTTGTAAATGATACTACAGAAAAAGGGCTGATATCCAAGATCTATAATGAACTCCCCAAACTCAATAACCAAAAAAAGACAATCACATCAAAAACTGGGTAGCAGACATGAAGAGGCATTTCTCCATAGAAGACATACAAATTGTTAACAGACACACGAAAAAATTGTTCATCATTCCTAGCTATCTGGGAACTTCAAATCAAAAGCACATTGAGATACCACTTTACAGCAGTGAGAATGGCCGAAATTAACAGGACAGCAAACAACAGTTGTGGGAGAGGCTGTGGAGAAAGGGGAACCCTCTTACACTGTTGGTGGGAATGTAAGTTGGTCCAGCTGCTTTGGAAAACAGTGTGGAGATTCCTTAAATTAAAAATGGAGCTACCCTATGTCCCTGCAATTGTACTACTGCATATTTACCCTACAGATACAGATATAATGAAAATACAGGACATATATACCCCATTTTCATAGCAGTAATGGCCACAATTGCCAAACTGTGGAAAGAGCCAAGATGTCCCTCAACAGATGAATGGATAAAGAAGATACGGTCCATATATGCAATGGAATATTATGCCTCCTTCAGAAAGGATGAATACCCATCTTTTGTAGCAACATGGACAAGAGCGTAGGAAATTATGCTGAATGAAATAAGCCAAACAGAGTCTGCCAAATATCGTATATTTTCATTTACTTGTTGAGCATAAAGAGTAAAATGGAGGACAGTAGGAGAAGAATTGGAAATGTAAACTGGGTAAATCAGGGAGGTGGATGAAACATGAGAGACTTTGGACTCAGAAACAAACTGAGGGCCTTGGAAAGGTGGGGGGTAGGGGTGTGGGTGGGCCTGGTGGTGGGTATTGAGGGCACATATTGCATGGAGCACTCGGTGTGGGGGATAAACAATGAATCTTGGAAAACTGAAAAAATAAAATAATGTAATAAAAAATAAAATAATTTAGAAAACAAAATCAAACAAAAAATTGAATTTAAATAAAAAAAATTAAAATTAAAACAAGAGCTCACAGACTTGTTTGCTCTTTGCAATTTCTTTTTATTTTATGAATGCCTGAAGAATATTTTTTATTCTGAAATTTAAACGTTTTCCAGAGTGTGAATGTCTCTTTTTCCTCCTGAAATATAGTATGATTTTTGATCTATTGGATTACTTTTTTTCAGTTCAAGAAGTCTTACATTATGTTTTCAATTTTTTACAATTCCCATTTGCTGAGTACTGTACATGAGGATAGCAGTTTTCCTTATCAGCAAATTTTTAACTCCTTGCATTACTGTTTTTTTTCTCTAATTTTGTCAATGATTGTATATTTTCTTTGCATTCATTATGATTATTTCAATCCCCTTCCTTCTTTGTCTTCAGTCATATATATATATTCTGCTTTTGTATTTTTATTATTATTATGTTATGTTAGTCTCAGTAGTTTTTGATATAGTCTTCCATGTGTCATTAATTGTGTATAATCCCCAGTATTCATTACAACAAATTCCCTTCTTAATACCCATCATGGGGCTACCCCATCCCCCCCACCACTCTCCCCTCTGAAACACTCAGATTGTTGCACAGATGTCTGCCATACTATTCCTTATGTTCTACATATGAGGAAAATCATATGATAATTGTCTTTTTAATTTATCTCATCTGTGGATTTGGTCCTCAGTTTGTTTAATTAGCTCTGCAGTCCCCATTTCAATCACATTCAAGTTTTCTTTTTCATGTAGTCTTTGAGTATTATCTCATTAAATTAAAATTAATATTTAATGTAAATATTTCTGTAGTTTGAAAGTGATAGAATTTTAGTTTCAGTTTTTATATCAGGTTTTCTTCAATAATGGATTATTTGTAGCTTATTGTCACATCTTTTTTTCCCTCTTACTTTCCCTCCTTATATGTTCATAGTATTTTTGCACATCAGCCAAAATACTTGTTTAAATTGTTTACGTTTTCTTTAAAAAAAGATTTATGTATTTATTACTTTTCGAGAAGGGAAAATCCCAAGCAGATTCCTGCTAAACACAGAGCCCGACAAGGGGGCTCCATTTCCTGACACTGAGAACATGACCGGGCCTGAAATCAAGAGTTGGATATTTAACGGACTAAGCCACCCAGGCAATCTGAATTTTTCACATTCGCTAAGTGGGTGGTTTAATCAAAATCTTATATCTGCTCAGATATAATGTGGGTAAATCCTGCACTTCTGTTCCACTTCATCTGAGTCTGTTTTTCCTCAGAATTTCCACTTAAGGACTGGGTATTGTTAATTTCATTGTTTTCTGTAGCTGGAGAACTTGAGTAGACTGGAACAGTTTTGCTGGTGCTGTGAAAAATCTTGATTTAAGAACCTGAACTTGGTTTTCTTTATGCAATTTTGATATATACCCTGTACACAATTCACATCACCTTACCTGAATTATATCTTATTCCTACATATGGAGGCTGCCACTTCACTGTAGACCATGTCCTTAATTTAAGGTAGAATATTGGTAACTTTGTCTCCAACAGAGGCAATCAGGTGGTTTGCTTCCTCCATCTCACCCTCATCTTCCTAATAACCATGCTTATTATCTTTCCGAAGAGAGGATGGAAAAGAAATAAAACTCATGAGCTATATCTTAGGCATTTTTAAATCAGAAGTTTTTAAGGGGCTTTAATTGTCTTTCTCCTTGTGAATCCCCCTCCCTGACTTGTTTACTGCCTGAATCATCTTGCTCTATTTATTTTCTCTTTTCTCTTCTGATCTTCTAAATCCTGGAAGATTTCTGGAATTAATTTTCTCTTAGTGTTTATGGTCATTCTGTTTTCCAAGTCTACCTTTACTTTCAATTAGGTGAAATGAAAATGGCAGGTCTCTGCTTAGATAGTGAGATAGAGGGAAACAAACAAACAAAAATAGATGTTTATTCTCAAGGGATATGGAGTGAACCTGCACAAACCCCTCTGTTTTTGTTTTTGTTTTTCTTATTGAGATTGAGGTTCATTAGGGAGCTTTTTCTATCCCTCCACTGATGGTCGCTTTAAGTAGGCTGTGAGTCCATCTTTCTCCTGAACCCATTATCAGGTTATATTAGATCATGACTCTTTCATTATTTGTTCTTCTACTTTTAAAATGTATCACTATTACCAATTTCTTTTTCTTTATTTATTTGGATTTAGGGACATCCTATAATATCTAAATCAGTTAAGTTATGGAGTGTTTACTATATTCCAGGCATAAGTGTGCATGAAGTAGAAGTGCATGGTTGCCTAGAGGTCAGTGAAGAATTAAGTTTAATTAAGTTTTGTTTAGCTGTTCTTATAGAGCAATGGAGTGTAAAATGGTCCATTTTTTAAGAAAAAGAAATATACATGTTTTTCTGTTATTTGTTTTATATTATTTAAAGTATACTAAAGGTTATGTATTAGTTAATAGTATTGTTTCAGTGTGGGGATTATATTACAGAAGACATGTATATTATATTTCATTACACGTCAACATTTTTAGCTTTTTATGATGAGAAAATATTATTTTATAATAAGAATAAGTGATATTTTTATAACAAGTTTTAAATGTTAGCAGATAAAGATCACTGAGAAATGGACTAAACTGTAGTCAAATGTCCTCATTTTCTTAAACATTGCTTCAAGTTGTATCATTCTTAAAATATGGTGCATACTAGGGGTGCCTGAGTGGCTCAGTTGGTTAGGCGACTGCCTTTGGCTCAAGTCATGATCCTGGAGACCCAGGATCGAGCCCCACATTGGGCTCTCTGCCTGGTGGGAAGCCTGCTTCTCCCCCTCTCACTCCCCTTGCTTGTGTTCCCTCTCTGGCTGTATTTCTCTCTGTCGAATAAATAAATAAAATCTTTAAAAAATATGGTGCATACTAATTATTGTTTATGCATAGTCATTTTAGGGAACTTCTCATGATTTCTAGAAAAAAACATAAGTAAAAGAAAGAAAATTCTATTTTTCTTAGTTAAACACACTAATGAGAATTTCACTACTTATAAGATGAAATCTACAAAATGATATTCCAAACTCCTTGACATAGCACAAAGGATTATTTATCTCTAACTTCAGCATTTTTAATTTCACATCCTGATATTCAGTGTCACCATTTTTAGAATATGAGTTATATGAATGCAGGGATTAGCATTTTATTTCACTGATGTATTTCTAACACCTAGAATAATGATTGGCACATAGTAATTTCTCAGTAAATATGTTTAGTAAGTAAATGAAGAAATGCAGTGTATTTGAGCAAGTTATTTAATAAGGATGATATCAATTTATAAAGTTTTTTTCAAAAATAAAAGAAATGTTCTTTAGCTCTCTTCTTGGTGCAAGTATTTACTTAATTATCCCAAATTCTTTTTTGTGTGCAGAACAGTGCACTGTATACCCCATAATGTTTCTTATTGAACCATAAATTAATTATGCCTTTAATCATTTTTAAATCCAAATTTATTTTAAGAATATTTATATATAGATTATTGCTACATTGCTTGTAAAACTGTTAATCATGGACACCATAATGGATATCAAATGTTGCATAGTAAAGAAAAGAAAGAATCTGCACAGAAATGGGAAATAATTCCTCTCCTTATGGAATGATAGTGGTAGTTTCCTTTCATTAATAATATGCCCTGTACCCTGTCTCATTATCTCTTTCCCTTGGCTGTTAGGATGCTCAGAGCTATCCCAAAGTTTTATGTCTATAATTAATTCCCTCTGTCTTTCCTTTTCATTACTTCTCTTCCCTTTACTCTCTCAATAAACATTTATTTCCTCTGTGTGTTTCTTTATTTTTTTAGTTTTTTTAAATTCAGTTAGTCAAATTATCATACACCATTAGTTTCAGATATTGTGCTCATCAGATCATGTGCCCTCCTTTAAGCCCATCACAAAGTTACCCCATTCCCTACCCACCTCCCCTCCAGATACCCTCATTTTGTTTCCTATAGTTAAGGGTCTCTCATGGTTTGTCTCCCTTTCTGATGATTTCTCATTCCATTTCCCTCCCATCCTCCATGATCTTCTGCATTGTTGCTTATATTTCACATATGAGTGAAACCATATGATAATTGTCTTCCTCTGATTGACTTATTTCAGTCATCATAATATCCTCCATTTCCATCTGCATTGATGCAACTGGTAAGTATTCACACTTTCTGATGGCTGAGTATTATTCCATTGGATATATATATATAATCACACATCTTCTTTATCCATTCATATCTTGGCTCTTTCTACATTTGGGCTCCATATCACTTGGAATCAAAGAAATACAAATCAAATGAGATACCTCCTCTCATCATTCCAAATGGCTAAAATTAATAAGACAGAAAACAGTACTTTTAGTGACTATGCAGAGAAAGGGGAACACTCTTACACTGTTGGTGGGAATGGAAGCTGGTACAACTACTCTGGAAAACAATACGGAGGTTCCTCAAGACGTTAAAAATAGAGCTACCCTAAAACCCAGAAATCATACTCTTATATATTTATCCCAAATATACAAATGTAGTGATCTGAAGGGGCACCTGCACCCCAATGTTCTTTATTTTTAATTAATTAATTAATTAATTAATTAATTAATATCTGAGTATATTTGACACACAATGTTACATTAGTTTTGGGTGTACAGCATAGTAATTCAATAGCTCTGCATGTTATGCTATGCTCACAAGTACCGCTTATATCTGTTACCATGCAGTACTATTGCAATACCATTGACTATATTTGCTATGTCGTATTTTTTATTGCTATGACTTATTCATCCAAAACTGAAAACTTGTATCTTTTACTTCCATTTACCCATTTTGCTCATCTCCCATCCTCCTCCCTTCTAGAACAATCAGTCTGTTCTCTGTATTTTTAGGTCTGATTCTGTTGTTTTGTTTGCTTAGTCTTTTGTTTTGTTCTGTTTTTAAATTTGACATAAAAGTAAAATCATATGACATTTATCTTTCTCTTTCTGACTTATTTCACTTAGCATAATACTGTCAACATCTGTCCATGTTGTCACAAATGGCAAGATCTTATCCTTCTTTTAAGGCTGAGTAATATTTCACTTTATATATCTATGACATCTTTATTCATTCATCTATTGATAGACACTTGAGATGTTTTAAAACATTAGCAATTAAAAATAATGTTTAATTAAACATAATACTGCATATATTAGCAACATTCAACAAATCAATCACATTCAACATTATTATTAAATGTACTAAATGTATTAAAATGACCATTCACCATGATCATGTAGGATTTATTCCGGGGAAGCAAGGATGGTTCAATGTTTGCCAATCAATCAATGTTATATACCACATTAACAAAACAAAAAATAAAATCATATGATCATCTCATTAGATGTAGAAAAAGTATTTCATAAATTTGACATCTGTTCCTGATAAAAGTTATCAATGCAGTAAGTTCAGAGGAAACATATTTCAATATAATAAAGGCCATGTTTTATCTGTGATTTCTTATAAAGTGACTAAAACCTTTTTTTTTTTAAGAAATGAGAGGGTTGTAAGTAAGCAGATTAGTAACACTGTTAGGCTGAATTTACCGTTCAGCTCATCTAGTTGAAATTATAAAAAGGAAAAAAAAAAAAAAAAAAAAAAACAGAGGAGAATCATAAGAAAAAGAATAAAAAGAAAAAAAAGAGTTGTATCTGACAAATACATAAGCTGTGAGGCAATTCCTGGAGCTCAATATACTTTTTTCCCCTGGTGTTGAGGTTTTACAGTTTTATGGGGACCCTAGAATTGTCATCATCTTGTTCTCCCAGCCTGTCTTCTGGGGGAGGGACCTCCTATAATTAGCTTTTTCAGTCCAATAGTTCTGGATCAATACAAAATAATAAGGATACCTGGCCCATCCCCAAAACCAAAATACTTCTCAGGTTTTGTAGCAGTACCCAACCAGAAAAGATTGGAACATGTAGGTTAAAAGTTCAACCTAGAAGAAGTGAACAAATTTTTGTTTCCTAGAACACATTTTTGAGCACTCTTTCCCTATACTGATTCTCATGAGACTGAAGTATTGGAATGGCGGTATAGTGGAGGCAGTGTATACTTCTAGGAACAAGCTTTAAGCTGTGGACCCCAGGGCTACCTTAATCACTATAATAAAATGATTTTAAGATTACTGTTTGGACACCTGGGTGGCTCAGAGGGTTAACCTCAGAGGGTTCGTCTCAGGTCATGATCTCAAGTTCCTGGGATCTATGGAGGACCGCTTTGGCTCCCTGCTGAGCAGGGAGCCCACTTCCTCATCTCTCTCTGCCTGCCTCTCTGCCTACTTGTGATCTCTCTCTATGTCAAATAAATAAATAAAATCTTAAAAAAAGATTACTGTTCAAAGTACTTTAAGTGTATTAAAAATAAAACTATGAGCTATATACCATCATTATGTTTATTTTATAGATTGGAAAATTGGATAGAAATTAACAGTCACACAACTGGATATACAATCACAACAGTCAATACAACAATCAACACAATAGCCAACATTTCAACCCAGGTAGTCTAGGTTCTAAATCCAAGTAGAATGTGTTCTTAATCACTATTCTATATTGTTTTCATGTAACTATATTTTTGTGCAATGAGCAAATGGGTGTGGAGAAAGTAGAAATTCTATGTCACTTTCTCTCTCAAAGGCCTTCCAAAGCCATTTTATTGTAGAATGACTATGTTGAAGCACTGTCAGTGATAAATAGAATGGAGGGTTTTGGATGACCCTAACTGATTTTGTGAAGTTTAGGCTACAGAAAGAAATAATTGATTTAGGTTCCACTTGATACATTCCCAGAAAATGCCCCAGAGGGAAAGTTTATTTATGTACCACCTTGACCTTTGTAGAAAGTTCCCCTTTTGCCATCCCCCCTCTCACTTCCCTGGTCCTATTAAGTGTCTTCTTTATGCAGACAATGTAAGCTTTATCTAATCATAAAGGACATAAAATACAAATAGACTCTCAACTCTGTAACCTCCATGTAATGTTCTATGTTTAGGAAAATTATATAAAGTTTAAAACTCTAGCCATGTATTAATTAAGACTAGATAGGTAAGTTGCTTTAAAACAAAATGACTCCAAAATTCAGAGGTATTATTTAAGTCATAAGCTTTTAAGTCCTATAATTGTCTAAAGGTGAGTAGTCAAGGCTGGTAAAGACTCTTAGATTCATGAGTTTATCTAAGGGAAATTTCCAGAGGTCAAGAGGATAAAATGAGCCTGTCCTGTGAGACATTTTCTGTAAATAGAGCAGGTGGGACTTTGCCTTTATTTACTCCACCATTTCTTGGAATATTTTTTCATCAAAACGACTTATATTAATTCATTCCAACTATTATTTCAAGCCCATGGGGGTGGGTGAGTAAGATAAATTTTATGACAACAGAATCATCTCACCGTAAAAGAAGAGAGGGCCAGCAAAACAAGATTAACTCAATAACATGGTTCAATTAAAGAAAAGAAATGATATTAAATACAATATGCAAAAATTTTTATTCTTTCAAAGTTCCAGATCTTCAAGTCCTAATTTTTAAGTCCTTAGAGAGGAAACTGTGAATAAAAAATGAAATAGATGGCTTCATGAAAAGTTCTAAAGAAACAAGGATATCAAGTGTAACAAAGTATAATACTAAAGGGTGAAGGGATAGGCTTTTCTTGTCTGGTTAAATATATCTTGGGTTCTATACACCTAATATATCCTAGAACAGAATATGGAAAACACATTAACTAATAGAGACTCAAAGATCTTGCTCCTTACTATTATTTAGAAATTATCAAGTACTACCTATATGCCAACTACTGTATTAAAAGTTTTTTGATGTGTATTCTCTCAGGTTCCTGGAACAAGACTCACATTGTTGGGTTCCCTCCTCAGTGAGGAGTTTGCTCTTCCCTCTTCCTCTCCCACTCCTCTGGATTGTGCTCTCCCTCTCTCTGTCTCTGTCAAATAAATAAAATCTTAACAAAAAACAAGAAAAAATATGTCAGCACTTGAATCTCTTAATTCAAATATGTCCATATTACTCTTCTACGGTAAAAAAAAATGGGAAATAACAGAAATTAAACATTTTCTAGATTAAACATGCTTCAAAAGGAGCAAACAAATGCTTGAGTTTTTAATTTAAGAGAGTATATTTACCTAGGGATTGAGAGAAAGCCACTAATCAACTGTAAAGGTCCAGCGAACACACGCAGTATTTATTTCCAATGCATGGCTCTCTTTCTCAGGAAATTCAATTTCCAATAAGATATTTTAAGGTTCAGCTTGATATTTGCTCTTTGCAACATTTTGGGGACTAATGCTTACATGGAGATTTTACATTTTCCTTTAAATATCTGATTTGGAAAAGCTTTGGGACATATGAGTTTGTTTAACTGTTTTAAACATAATGTTTATGCTTATTATAGCTTATGTCTTTTATTAGGTATTATTATGCTTATCATTGAGTTTGAAAATTATATTTCTGTGTATCTCTTATTACATGCTCACTTATTACTATTATTTACAAAGTTGGCATCTTAAAACTAATTACAAAGAAAAATATTTAAATTTTTGGTAGAATTCAAAACTAGGAGCAACTTGTTTTATGGATTTTTTTTCTTTCAAGAAAGCATCCACTCTATGAGGTGACCCATGCATTTAACATCTGTTTTTGTCTCTTAGTATTTTGGTCTATTATTTGGAAAAGGACATGCTGCTGCTGAAAAATACATCAGTCATTAAAGTGATCCAAAAGAATTGAAAAGGAATCTATAAAATTGGATTAAAGAATTACCTGGATCTGCCACAGGTGTATGTGTCATACTGAGAAGATTAATTTCCCTCTGCAGACCTTAGTTTCTCCATAGATAAAACCCTAGGACAATGGACTCCTATAACCCTGATATTCTTGGAATTGGCCTGGAATAGACTAAATATCTTTCTTTTTAAAGATTTTATTTATTTGACAGAGAGAAACACAGCCAGAGGGGGAACACAAGCAGGGGGAGTGAGAGATGGAGAAGCAGGCTTCCCACCGAGCAGGGAGTCCGATGTGGGACTCGATCCCAGGTCTCTGGGATCATGATCTGAGCTGAAGGCAGTCACTTAACCAACTGAGCTACCCAGGCGCTAGATTAAACATGCTTCAAAGGAGCAAACAAATGCTTGAGTTTTTAATTTTAGAGAGTATATTTGACCAACACTAAATATCTTCTATTTGCCCCTTCAGAGCTATGTTCCTCCTTCATCTGTTCATTAGTAGGCTGACTCAAGTAGAGTTTTGTTTGGGTTTGGTCAATAGGGCGGCCTAGGAGATCAGAGAGAGAAGGCGTAATGAATTTAGGGTATTTTTCTCCCCCATTTTCTTTGTTGAGGGAGAGTTTTTTCCATGTCTACATCTTCAGGTGTTTCTCCTGTTTCATGGTGGTGGTGATGACAGTTCAGCATCCTACTATTATAGCTTCAAGGTACAACACTACCTTTTCTGCATCTTCTACAAACAAGTTATTTTTCTTATTCAACTCACTTGAAATTCCCAAGTGAGTGTGCCATCTGTTTCCAGTTGGGACCCTAATTTATAGAGGGAGCAACTTGACGTTCTTATATAATTTGAAGATTTACACAAAGAAAGATGCCAGCCAAGTGTTTTTTCTCTGTTGAAGATAAAGAAAGGGATAAAGTTAGTGGAGCCCAAGGTGTCTATGGCTGTATTTCCACTGACCCATAGTAAATGATAAAAATAAGAATTGTGCCAAAAGACAGAATTAGCTAAACTTTTCTAGTTAAAAAAGTGGCTTTACTGAGATTAAGCATGCCTACATTTTTTGGTGTTGAAATATCCTTTCTGTAAGAAATGTTGGCTGTTAGCTATTTTTATGTTTTCTTTAGAGAGGTGTCTGTTCATGTCTTCGGTCAATTTTTTGACTTTATTATTTGTTTTCTGGGTGTTGAGTTTGACAACTTCTTTATAGATCTTATATATCAGCCCTTTATATGTAGTGTCATTTGCATATCTTCTCCCATTTCATGGGTTGCCTTTTTGTTTTGTTGATTGTTTGCTTTCCTGTGCAGAAGCTTTTTATCTCGATGAAATCCCAAAAGTTCAGTTTTTATTTTTTTCCCTTTGTTTTTGGGGACATATCTTGAAAGAAGTTGCTGTGGGCAATGTTGAAAAGGTTACTGCCTATGTTATCCTCTAGTATTTTGATGGATTCCACACTGAGGTATTTTATCCATTTAGAGTTTATCTTTGTAAATGTTGTCAGAGAATGGTATCCAATTTTCCCAAAACCATTTATTGAAGAGATTGTCTTTTTCCCATTGGATATTTTTTCCTACTTTGTCAAAGATAAGTTGACCATAGAGTTGAGGGTCCATATCTGGGTTATTTATTCTGTTCCATTGATCTATGTGTCTGTTTTTGTGCCAAAACCATGTTGTCTTGTTGATCACAACTTTGTAATACAGCTAGAAATCACGCAACACAATGTCCCAACTTTTTTTTCCTTTTCAACATTTCCTAGGTGGTTTGGGGTCTTTTATCATTCCATAAAAATTTTAGGAACCTTTGTTTCAGCACTTTGAAAAACACCATTGATATTTTGATCAGGATGGCATTGAAATTATAGATTGCTTTGGGCAACATAGACATTCTAATGGTATTTATTCTTCCAAACCATAAGCATGAAATATTTATCCATCCTTTGTGTCTGAATATGACATATGTTCTGCAGTTTCTAGGGTATAGATCCTTTTCCTGTTTGGTTAGGTTTATTCCAAGATATTTTATAATTTTTGGTGCTATTGTAAATGGGATCATTTCCCTAATTCCTCTTTCTATAGTTAATTTGTTAGTGCATAGGAAAGCAACTGGTTTCTGTGTATTGATTTTGTATCCTGCAACATTACTGAATTGCTGTATGAGTTCTAGTAAATTAGGGCTGGAGTATTTTGGGTTTTCCACATAAAGAAAATATCATGTCACCTGTGAAGACAGAGCTTGAATTCTTCTTCATCAATTTGAATGCCTTTTATTTCTTTTTGTTGTCTGATTGCTAGGACTTCTAGTACTATGTTGAACAATATTGGCAAGAGTAGGTTGTGGAGAAAGGCAAAGACTCTTACTCTGTGGGTAAGAATGCTAGTTGATAAAATAACTTTAGAAAATAGTGTGGTGGTTTCCTAAAAAGTTAAAAATAAAGCTACCCTATGACCCAGGAATTACACTGCTGGGTATTTACCCCAAAGACACAGATGTAGGGAAAATATGGGCCATATGCACCCCCACATTCATAGCAGCAAAGTCCACAATAGATAAACTGTGGAAGGAGATTAGATGCCCTTCAACAGATGAATAAATAAAGAAGATGTGGTCCATATATACAATGGAATATTACTCAGCTTTCAGAAAGGATGAATATCTAAATTTGCAACAACATGGATGGGACTGGAGGAGATTATGCTAAGTGAAATAAGTCACACAGAGAAAGTCAATTATCATATGGTTTCACTTATATGTGGAACTTAAGGAATCACATGGAAGACAGGAGAAGGAAGAGAAAAATGAAGGGGGAAATGAACAATGAGAGACTATGGATTCTGGGAAACAAACTGAGGATTTTAGAAGGGATGGTGGTGTGTGGATAGTTTAACCTGTTATGAGTATTGAGGGCATGTATTGCATGGAGCATAGGGTGTTATATGCAAACAATAAATCATGGAACACCACATCAAAAAACTAATGATGCACTGTATGGTGACTAACATAATATAATTTTAAAAATTTTAAAAAAAGAAATAGTGGAATCTGTGAAAATAATTTTATTTTTTGAATGTCATTATTTGGTGAAAAAAAAAAAGAGCTGGTAACCTTATGAAGCTCCCCCTAAAAGAAAATGCATTAGTCTGTGAAACCCACAAATCTAGGAAGCACCATGCAAAAGATCGCCCATCTTTCCAAGGATTTCACAAGAAGTTAATTTTTTTCTTTTTTAAAATTGATTTAATTTTATTTTTTTCAGTTTTCCAAAATTAATTGTTTATGTACCACACCCAGTGCTCCATGCGGTATGTGCCCTCCTTAATACCTACCACTGGGCTCACCTATCCCCTCACCCCCCAAAAAAAACTCTCAGTTTGTTTCTCAGAATCCACAGTCTCTCATGGTTCATCTCCTCCTCTGATTTATCCCCATTCACTTTTCCTTTCCTTCTCCTAATGTCCTCCATGTTGGTCCTTATGCTCCACAAGTAAGTGAAACCATATGATGGTTGACTTTCTCTGCTTGACTTATTTCACTGAGCATAATCTCCTCCAGTCACATCCATGTTGATACAAAAGTTGAGTATTCATCCTGATGACTACGTAATATCCCATTGTATATTTGGGCCATATCTTCTTTATCCATTTGTCTCTTGAATAACATCTTGACTCTTTCCACAGTTTGGCAATTGTGGACATTGCTGTTATGAAGACTATGGTACATACATCCAAAAATGGGCAGAAGGCATGAACAGACACTTCTCCAAAGAAGGCAAAAAAAAAAATGGGGAGGGGCAAGATGGTGGAAATGCAGGTGATTCCATTTCAAAGGGTCACCTGAAGTGAGCTAAATATCTACAAGAACACTGTCAACACCCATGAAATCAACCTTAAATGCAATATTATACACATTCTTGTTAAGAATCTTGGCATTCATATTCATCATGGATATTTATCTGAAATTCTCCTTTTTCATAGGGTTTTTGTCTAGTTTGGGGTATCAAGTAATGCTGGATTCATCGAGAGAGTCTTGAAGTTTTCCTCTCTTTCTGATTTTTGAAACAGCTTCAGGAAAATAGGTATTATTTCTTCTTTGAATGTTTGGTAGAATTCCCCAGGGATTCCATACGTTACTGAGCTCTTGTTTTTTGGGAGGTTTTTGATCACTACTTCAATCTCATTACTAGATATTGTTCTATTCAAATTGTCAATTTCTTCCTGTTTCAGTCTTGGAAGTGTATAGGTTTCCAGGAATGCATCCATACATTATAGATTGTTTACCTTATTGGCATATAACTGTTTATAGTAATTTCTGATGATTGTTTCTATTTCTTGGTGTTAGTCGTGATCTCTTTCCTTTCATTCATAATTTTATTAATTTGGTTATTCTTCCTTTTCATTTGGATTAGTTTGGACAATGGTTCAACAAAATTATTAATTCTTTCAATGTACCAGCTTCTAGTGTCATTGATGTGCTCTACTGTATCTCTAGTTTCTAATTCATTGATTTCTGCTCTACTCTTAATTATTTCCCATCTTGTGTGTGGGGTTGGCTTAAATTGTTGTTGGTTTTCCAGTTCTTTAAGGTGTAAAGAGAGTTGGTGTATTTGGGATTTTTCAAATTTTTTGAGTGAGGCTTGGATGGCTATGTATTTCCCTCTTAGATCTGCCTTTGCTCTATCCTACAGGTTTTGGATCCATGATTCTTCATTATCAGAGCTTTCCATGAGGTGTTTAAGTTATTCTTTGATTTTCTGGTTAATCCAAACATTCTTGAGCAGGATAGTCTTTACCTTCCAAGTCTTTGCATTCCTTCTGAACTTTTTCTTATGGTTGAGTTCATGTTTTGAGGCAATGTGGTCAGAGAATATGCTGGGAATAACCTCAATCTTTTTATATCAGCTGAACCCTGATCTGTGACATAGTATGTGGTCTATTATGGAGAAAGTTCCATGTGCACTCGAGAAGAATGAGTATTCTTCTGTTTTAGGGTAGAATATTTTGAATATATCTATGAGATATTTTTTGTCCAATGTGTCATCCAAAGCTCTTGTTTCTTCATTGATTTTCTGTTTAGATGATCTGTCATTGTTGAGAGTGATATATTAACGTCTCCTACAATTAATGTATTTGTATCAATATGACAGTTTATTTTACTTAACAGTTTGTTTATGTAGTTGTCTGTTCCCCTGTTGGGGGCATAAATATTTACAATTGTTAGATCTTCTTGGTGTATTTAAGAATACAGAATACAGGTCTTAAAAGAAAATTTAAGAACCTTTAAGAATGATGTAGTTTCCTTGTGTGTCTCTGGCTACAGTCTTTAGATGAAAATCTACTTTATCTGATATGAGAATCACTACCCTGGCTTTTTTTGAGGTCCATTGGCATGAAAGATTGCCCTCCGTCCCTTCACTTTCAGTCTGGAAGTGCCTTTAGATTCAAAATGTGTCACTTGTAAATAGCAAATGGATGAGTCCCGTCATTTTATCCAGTCTGCAACCCTGTGCCTTCTTATTAGAGCATTCAGGACATTCACATCAAGAGTGATTATTGATAAATACATTTTTATTGACATCATGTTGCCTGCAAAAGTTATGTTTCTATAGAATACCGCTGTAAATTTCTGTTCTGTGTCGCTCTTGGGTTCGTTTCTCTTCTATAGAACCCCCTTAATATTTCTTGTAGTGCTGACTTGGTGATACATTATCTTTTAGACCTATCCAGTCCTGGAAGCTCTTTATCTCTCCTTGTATTTTGAAAGTCAATATTACTGGGTACATTATCCTTGGTTGCATATTTTTTCATGTAATTTTCTGAATATGTCTTGCCAACCCTTTCTGCCTTTCCAGGTTTCTGTGGATAGGTCTGATGTTATTCTGATGTTCTTCGTTCTGTATGTAAGGGATCACTTCCCGCTAGCTGCCCTTAAGACATATTCTTTGAATTTATGATTCATGATTTTCACAATTATGTGCCTGGAGGTTTTTCTGGCCTCATTGATCTTGGGGGGTGTCCTCTCTGCCTTCAGGAGATGAACACTTGTTTCATTCCCCAGATTATGGAAATTTTCATCCATGATTTTTTTTTCAACTCTCTTCTAGGCTTCTCTCTCTCTCAGATCCCTCAAGGATTCAAATAATTCTGATAATGGAGCATTTCATGGCATCATTTATTTCCCTAAATCTATTTTCATGGGATTTTAGCTGTTTGTTCCAAGACTTCTCCTGCTCCTCCTTCTCAATCCATCTGTCTTCTAAATCACTAATGCAATCTTCTGCTTCCCTTACCCTAGGTGTTAGAGTATTTAAATTAAATTGAATCTCATTGATGATAGTATTTTTTACCTCTGTCAGTTTGACTTCACTTCTGTCCTTCAAGATTCTGTCCTGCCACTAATTTTCTTTTCCAATTTAGCATTTTTTTCTGGATGATTGCTACCCTGAACTCCTTTTGTGTCATATTGTTTGTGTTCAGATCCAGTAGTTCTGTGACAGGGGTTGCATACTCTGAGTTTTTCTTCTGTTGGGTGTTCCTCCTCCAAGTTATTTTGATGAAGGGTAGTTGAGGGGATGTATAGCTGAATATATGAAGCAAGATCCAGGGGAGGTGCTCATTGGAAGGTTTCAGAGCAATCTGAAGTCACCACCGAAAAGGAAGATGAAAGAAAAAGAGAGAGAAAAAGAGAAAATAAGCAAGAAAGAACTCAGCCAAAGTGGGCTCCAATGGTAGGATTTATGTGGCACAAAACCAATAAAGAGTAAAGAAAAAGACCATAAAAAGTAAAAGAAAATTGAAGAAATCAAAAAGCTAAACCTCACCCAAACAACCTCAAGAACAGTATTTATATATTACAAAGGCAAAAACAATTGCACAGAAACACTGACAGAATAATAGGTTGGGAAGGTAAGTAAGAACCCTTGTTGTGGGCTAGGAAAGTATTTGAGTTCCTTCAGGGTGTGTTTTGTTATTATTGTTAGATGACTCCACTTTCTAGAGATACAGGGAAATTAGAACTGGTTTATATATAGGGGTAGTATTGAGTAGGAATGAAGTATTACCTTGAAGCTTATATTTATATGTATATTT
Source organism: Spilogale gracilis (assembly GCA_004023965.1). Classification (NCBI taxonomy): domain Eukaryota; kingdom Metazoa; phylum Chordata; class Mammalia; order Carnivora; family Mephitidae; genus Spilogale; species Spilogale gracilis. The sequence goes on from PITA01017870.1 coordinate 25,911, forward strand.
AAAAGAAAAAAAATAAAATGAAGAGGAAAAAACAGAAAAAAGGAAAAGAAACCAAAAACAACTACAACAATAACAAGTACAACAAAACACAGATATGTTTTTGAAAAAAGTTCAATGTAAAAAGTTATTATGGAGTGTTGTATTAAGTATTACGTTGTAATAACAAGTTGGTTAAAAATAAAAGAACAATAATCTTGAGAATGAATTTAAAATGAAAAATGAAGACTTAAAAATTAAAAATGAAAAGAAGTAAAAAAAAATGAGAAGTGGTATCTAGTATCTATAAAACATACAGCTTTTGGGGTAGTACCAAGAGCTTAATATATTGCTTTTTCCCAGATGTTGGGATTTTACAGTTTTATGGAGACCCTCTGATGTTGTCCCTCTTGTTCTTCCGGCTTGCCTTATGGGGGAGGGGGCTGCCACATTGTTTTTCAGTCAGTGTTAACTGGGATGAGTCTCTCTGCCCCCTTTCACGGGGCTCTGCTCTATGACAACCAGGTTTTCAGGCTTTTGTTCTCTGGAGGATTTGTTCATTTGGGGCTTTTTGCAGCTTTTTGGAAAGTCAGGGTAAAATAAGATGTCTGCGCCCAGACTTCCATCTGAGAGAGGCCTCAGTTAGTTCCCCTTTGGATGGTGTGGGGCACACAGACTCTCTCTGTATTTTCCCCTGCACCTCACCACCTCTTATAAGTGGGTCGCACCCACAGCCACAAGTCAGGATGGCACCCAAAGCCCCCACTTGTCGCTTTACTCCAGCACCACAGGAACCACAACTGATGCCAATTCATGAGAGCTTGTCCCTGCCCAGATGCTGTCTGGAGTCCACACCCATGCTGGAAACGGTAAGACCCCATGGTCCCACATGTTGCACAAAGTTTGCAGAGGCACCTCCTTTGCAGGTTGTACAAGCCTAGCCCAAGCAGCGGACCAAGTGGTGGCTTTAGGGATTCTGGTGCTGCTGGGTTCCCTCACGTGGTGCCCCAGAGTGCTTTCTATCTCCCTACTGGATCAGCAGCTTTATACCCTGCCATCAGCCATCAACTTTCCCCAGTTGCATCTTAAGACTCGTTGTTTTTGACTGCTTTTAACCAGACTGCAATTTGGTGATGCTCCCCAAGCACAGAGCACTTTTGTACTGGAGTATTTCTTTCCAATGGGTCATTTCTGTGAGCTCCCTCCTCTGACCTTCCGACCTCCAAAATCAGTTTGAGCACTCCCACTCAACTTTACCTCTTTGCTGATGCTCTTCTTCCCCCGTAGACTTCCCCCATTGCAAGACTTCTTCTGCTCCTCCTTCTCAATCCATCTGTCTTCTAAATCACTAATGAGATCTTCAGATTCACCTACTTTAGCTGGTAGTGTATTTAAATTAGATTGCATCTCATTAAAGCCTTTTTAACCTCAGCCACCTTGGCTTTCAGTTCTGCCCTTATAACTTCTATCTTGAATCTAATGTTCATTTCCAACCTAGCCATTGCTTGGATATTTGCTACCCTGAATTCCATGTCTGTCATATTTTTTGTGTTAATATCCAGTAGTTCTGTGATGGATGTTGCAGCGTCTGAGTTTTTCTTTTGTTGGTTGTTCTTCCTCCAAGTCATTTAGGCGAGGGGTGGCTGAGGGGATGTATAGCTGAATATATCAACCACAATCCAGGTAAGTTGCTTGTTGGAAGGTTTTGGAGCTATCAGGAGTCACCATCAAAAAGGAAGAGGAGAGAAAAAAGAAAGAGAAAAAGAGAAAAGAAGCAAGACAAAAACCAAGCCCAAACAGGCCCCAATGGAAGAATTTATATGGTACAAGACCACAAAAGAGTAAATAAAAAGACTGTCAAAAGTAAAAGAAAGTTGAAGAAATAAAAAAGCTAAACCTTACCCAAACAACCCCCAAGAACAGTATTTATATATCATAAATGCAAAAACAATTACACAAAAACACTGACAGAAGAATATGATGGGAAGGTAAGTATGAACCCTTGTTGTGGGGAAGGAAAGTATTTCAGTTCCTCCTGCGTGTGTCTTGTTATTATTGTTAGAGGACTCCACTTTCTAGAGCTATAAGGAAATTAGAACTGGTTTATATATAGGGGTAGTATTGAATAGAAATGATGTATTACCTTGAAGCTTATATCTATATGTATATTTAAAATAAAAAAAGAATAAAGGAGAGAAGAGAAAACAACATAAAAAACAAACAAACAAAAGTAGCAACAACAAAAAACAGATATGTATTTGAAAAACGTTCAAGGTAAAGAGTTATTATGGAGTGTTGTATTAAGTATTATGTTGTAATAATAAATGGGTTAAAATAATAGAAAAAATGTGAGAATGAATTAAAAATTTAAAGTGAAAACTTAAAAAATAAAAATAGAAAGAAGTTAAAAAGAAAATAAAATGAAAAGCTGTATCTATAAAACATACAGTTTTCGGAGTAGTACCAGGAGCTTAATATATTGCTTTTTCCCTGTTGTTGGGGTTTTACACATTTTTTTAAAACAAAGATTTTATTTATGTATTTGACAGAGAAACAGCGAAAGAGGGAACACAAGCAGGGGGAGTGAGAGAGGGAGAAGCAGGCTTCCTGCTGAGCAGGGAGCCCAATGGAGGGCTTGATCCCGGGTCTCTGTGATCATGACCTGAGCCAAAGGCAGTTGCTTAACCAACTGAGCCATCCAGGCACCCCTGGGGTTTTACACTTTTATGGAAATGCTTTGATGTTGTCCTCTAGTTCTTTTGGCTTGCCTTCTGTGGGAAGGGGCTTGCTGCATTGGTTTTCAGTCAGTGTTACCTAAACTGAGTCTCTCTGCTCCCTTTCAAGGGGCTCAGCTCCATACCAACTGGGTTTTGGGGCTTTTGTTCTTTGGGGGGATTTGTTCTTTTGTGACTTTTTGCAGCTTTTTGGAATGTCAGGGCAAAGTGAGATGTTTGCACCCAGACCTCCATCTCAGAGACAGTTCTCAGTTAGATCCACTCTAGATGGTGTGGGGCACACGGACTCTTTCTCTATTTTCCCCTACACCCACCACCTCTCACACCTGCACCCTGCACCCAGAATGGTGCCCAAAGACTCCGCTTGTCACTTCACTCCTGAGCCAGAGAAACCATGACTGATTCTCGTTCCTTAAACCTTGTCTCTGCCCAGACCCTGTCTGGAGTCCACACCCACACAGGAAGCACTAAGACCCTGCAGTCCCACATATCATGCAGTAGTCTGCAGAATCGCTTCCATTTTGGGTTGCGAGCACCTAGCCCAAGCGGTGAACAAAGCAGCGACTTTACTTTGCACGGCTGAGTTCCCTCACATGATGCCAGGGAGCACTTCCTATCCCTGGCGGAACTGCAGCTTTATATCCCTGCCAGCGGTGGTCAGTTTTCCCCAGTTGCCTCTTAAGACCCTCTGTTTTTGGCTGCTTTTAATCAGACTGCAGTTTGATGCTGCTTTCCAAGCACAGGACACTTTTATATTGGGGTATTGCTTGCCAATGGGTCGCTTTGGTGGGCTCCCTCCCCCAACCTTTTGTTCTCCAATATCACTCTGAGCGTTCCCACTCCACTTTACCTCTTTGCTGATCCTCTTCTTCCCCTGTAGAGATCCAGAAGTGTGTAATATTACATTTTAGGCTGATTTCATGGGTACTCACAGTGTTTTTGCAGGTATTTAGCACACTTAAGGGTACCCTTTGAAATGAGGTCACCTACTTTTCCACCATCTTCCCCCTCCCTGTAATGTGTCTTGAAACAAGTTGTTGTGGCCGATGTTGAAGAGGTACTGCCTATATTCTCCTCTAGGATTTTGAGAGTCGTGTGCCATGTTGAGGTCTTTCATCCATTTTGAGTTTGTCTTTGTGGATGGTGTAAGAGAATGGTTGAGTTTCATTCTTCTGTATGTAGCTGTCTAGTTTTCCAAGCACCATTTATTCAAGAGACTGGCTTTCTTCCATTGAATATTTTTTTCCTGCTTTGTCAAAGATTGTTTGCCCATAGAAGTGAGGGTCCATATCTGGACTCCCTACTCTGTTTCACTGGTCTATGTGTCTGATTTTGTGCCAGTACCATGATGTCTTGGTGATCACAACTTTGTAATAACGCTTGAAATCAGGTACTGTGATCTCCCCTGCTTTGTTTTTCTTTTGCAACATTTCCTTAGCAATTCAGGGTCTTTTCTGGTTCCATATAAATTTTAGGATTGTTTGTTCCAACACTTTGAAAATGTTGATGGAATTTTGATCCGGATGACACTGAAAGTATAAATTGCTCTGGGCAGTATCAACATTTTAATAATGTTTATTCTTCCAGTCCATGAGCAGGGAATGCACTTCCATTTTTTTGTGTCTTCTTAAATCTCTTTCATGGGTGTTCTGTAGCTCCTAGGGTACAGATCCTTTATTTTTTTGTTTAGATTTATTCCAAGCTATCTTATGGTTTTTGGTGTTATAGTAAATGAAATACAGGTACTAATTTAACTTCCTATATTTTCATTATTAGTGTCTAAGAAAGCAACTGATCTCAGTGAATTTATTTTGTGTCCTGCCACATTACAAAATTGCTCTATGAGTTCTATGAGTTTAGGGATGGAGTCTTTTGACTTGTCCATATAAAGTATCATGTCATCTTCAAAGGGAGAAAGTGTGATTTCTTCTTTGCCAATTTAAATACCTTTTATTTCTTTTTGTTGTCTGATTGCCATTGGTAGAACCTCTAGTATATGCAGCCAAGAATACTTTATCCAGCAATGATGACATTCATTAGGATGGAGAGATAAAGAGCTTCCAGGACTTGGAAGGTATAAAAGATTATGTGACCACAAAGCCAGTGCTACAAAAATATTAAAGTGGGTTTTATAGGGAAGCAATTTATAGAAACAAACACTTCACAAGCAACATGATGTCCATATAAACATATCTTTCAGATGACATGATACTTTATATGGAAATATAAAGATCTATAAAGATATCCTCAAACACCCATAAAAAGATGATAATATCAAAAAAATGGGCAGAATACATGGAGACATTTCTCCAAAGAAGGCCTACAAATGGCTAACTGACAGATAAAAAAATGCTCATCATCATTAGCCATCAGGGAATTTCAAATCAAAACCACATTGAGACACCATCTTATACCAGTTAGAACATTCAAAATCAGGAGTACTGGAAACAACAAGTGTTGGAGAGGATGTGGAGAAAAGGGAACCTCACACTGTTGGTGGGAATGCAAGTTGGTGTAGCCACTTTGAAAGACAGTGTGTAGATTTCTTAAAGAATTAAAAATAGGACCCTTAAATTACACTACTGGGTATTTACCCCAAAGATACAGATTAGTGAAAAGAAGGGCCATATGTCCTCAATGTTCATAGCATCAATGGCCAAACGCTGGAAAGAACCAACATGCTTTTCTACACATGAATGGATGAAGAAGAGACAGTCTATATATACAATGGACTATTACATAGACATCAGAATGGATGACTACCCAACTTTTGCATCAACATGGACAAGACTGGAGGAGATTATGCTGAGTGAAATAAACCAAGCAGAGAAAGTCAATTATCCTATTGTTTCATTTACTTGTGGAGCAGAAAGGGTAACATAGAGGACATTGGGAGAAGGAAAGGAAGTGTGAATTGGGGTAAAGCAGAGAGGGAGACAAGGAATGAGAGACTGTGGATTCTAAGAAACCAATTGAGGTTTTTTTTTTTAAGGGAGGGGAATGAGGGAATGTGTGAGCCTGGTGGTGGGTATTAAGGAGGGCACGTATTGCATAAAGCTCTGTTTGTGATGCATAAACAATGGATCGTGGAACACTGAAAAAATAAAATGAAATAAATTATTTTTAAAAAAACACACACATTGAGATACCATCTTCCACTAGTTGGAATGGCCAAAATTAATAGGACAGGAAACAACAAGTGTTAGAAAGGATGTGGATAAAGTGGAAACCTCTTACACTCTTGGTGGGATTTCAGGTTGGGACCACCACTTTGGAAATCAGTGTGGAGATTCCTCGAAACATTAGAAATAGAACTACCCTATGACCCTGCACTTTTACTACTGGTTATTTACCCCAAAGATGAAGAGGTTATAAAAAAAAAAAAACTGCCTTATGAACCCCAGTGTTCACAGGAGCAATGGCCACAATTGACAAACTGTGGAAAGAGTCAAGATGACCTTCAAGAGAGGAATGGATAAAGAAGATATGGTCCATATATACAATGGAATATTACACAGTCATAAGAAATGATGAATACCCAACTTTTGTATCAACACGGACAGGACTGGAGGAGATTATCATGAGTGAAATAAGTCAAGCAGAGAAAGTCAATTATCACATGGTTTTACTTACTTGAGGAGCATAAGGAATAACATGGAGAACATTAGAAGGAAAGGATAAGTGAATTGGGGTAAATCAGAAGGTGAAATGAACCATGAAAGACTGTGGACTCTGAAAAAGGATATTTGAGATGAGGTGGTGGGGGGATGTGTGAGCCTGGTGATAGTATTAAGGAGGGCACGTACTGCATGGTGCACTGAGTGTAGTTCATAAATAACAAATCTTGGAACACTGAAAAAATAAAATAAAATTTAAATATTTATAAAATAGAAACAAACAAACATAAAGAGAAATAAGGCTTCTGTAGACCTACACGTTAATTAAACATTTTTCTAAGTTTGTCATTTTTTTAAAGATTTTATGTATTTATTTGACAGAGAGAGATCACAAGTAGACAGAGAGGAAGGCAGAGAGGCAGGCAGAGAGAGAGGAATAATCAGGCTCCCTGCCCAGCAGAGAGCCTGATGAGGGCCCCTATCCCAGGACCCTGAGATCATGACCTGAGCCAAAGGCAGAGGCTTTAACCCACTGAGCCACCCAGTCGCCCTCTAAGCTTTTCATTTTTAATGAAGATGCTAGTTATGTTCTACTCTTGCTATAAATGCTGTGTGTACATGTCCACTGAAGTGAACAACTAAGGATAAAGGCCACTGGTTTGGTATATGTACTCCTTTGGGCATGATAGCTGTGAAGTACCAAAAGAATATGTAACACGTTAAATTGTGATAATAGTCTATTATGCATAGTTTAAGCACTTGCATTAAAATTTAGGGATGTGTTTTCTAACTTTTATATTTTACTACTAGCTGTCTTAACTAGTGCTATCCAGAGACACCAAGAACATAATTAAATGTAGTTCAGAAGAACTAATAAAATATTCCTTTATTTACATTATTAATTATATTAATTGTTATAATCTGAAACTTTGAAGCAATGTACTTTATAGACTAACTTTCTTGTTCTAGTATAAATCCAAGAAGCTCTTCACTTTACAGCATGCTATGTTGAGTTGCCCATGTGAGAGGCAGCTTCATCACAAATTAATGCCTGCCTTTGAAACATTTGCTATTGTGATTTATAATAGTGATTATGTTATAGAGCAAATATCCCCATGTATTAAAGATTTTGAAAGCAAATGAAGTTTTCCAAAAGTAGCAGAAGGAATTATATTTATGCCCTTCAACACAGCATTTTGAAATATACTATTTTAACTTCTGTTTTTAGCTGCATTCCAAATGTACTACACAAACTCAGATTCTAACTCATAGTTGGGATCTGAGAAGCTGGCTCCAACATGACCTGACCATTAGAACAGAATGTGATTTCAGGCTCATCTTTCCATTTCAGGCACTGATGCAATGATTACTTAGCCTATTTGAGCTTATTTTAAACCTGCTTGTTTTCTCTTTCCAGTGCATGTCTCTTCCAAGTGGCTGCAAAATGTCCTCTTTGCTGCACTTTTCAGCTGCATGGGAAAGAGTCTCTTGCATTGGCAATCAGAAGAGTCCTGTATTATGTCTTTCTTTCATCTCTTCTGGAAGCAAATTCTTCTTTTCTGGTACTCAGGTATTTCTCATATTGAGCTTCAGTCACAGTTGCTGCTGTGTCAATGGCACCTAATGCAGGTTAGGCATTTGGTAGGTACCCCATAAATCTTTGTTGAAAGAACAAATGAAGTGTCACTTGGTGCATTAAGGCATCTCTGGTCCATCCATAATTGATGGTCTCCATCTTTTAGGTCCTGTGGAATTCTGTTCATGTTTATTAAATCTATTTTTAATAGCAGGTTATAATTATTTATAATTTTTAAAATGTAATTTAAAATTTTTATTTAGTTTATTTTTATTCCCGATTAATTAACATACAGTATTATGTTTGTTTCAGGTGTACAATATAGCAATTCAACAATTCTATATATTACTCACTGCTCATCAAAATAAAGGCACACTTAATCCCCTTCACCTGTGTCCTCCCACCTAATTCTCTCTGGTAACAATCAGTTCTCTATAATTAATAATCTGTTCCTTGATTTGCTTATCTCTATTATTTTTTTTTTTACTTTGCTTGTTTGTTTTGTGTCGGGGACAGTGCGTGATCTGCCCCTCCCGCCATGTCCAAGCCACCAGAAACTTTGGTGGAGGTACCCGTGAATGTGAATGAAAGTGCCTCCGGGCTTTCCCCACCAAGAATCTGGAGTTATGCTAATGTCCCAGTCATCAACACCATATTTACTTGCCTTTTGTTCTTCCTGCTCAACCTTCAAACTGAGTCTATTCACAAACTTCCCTTTTAATGGTAAAGGCCAGTTTATTAGAAAGGCTTGACTCTGCCAGCTATGAATCACTTTAACTTTAACTTAACTGCATCCTCTAACTTCCTCACTTTTGAATAATAAAAGACTGGGGCCCTTGACAGTCAAGAGAGACAAAGGCAGAGCCAGAGGCAAAGGGAAAAGGCATAGGCAAAGGCAGAGAGCCTGCAAAGAGAGACAGAAGCAAAGAGAGACAGAAACAGAGAAGCAAAGAGAGAAAGAGATACAGAAGCAAAGAGAGCAACAGAAACAGAAGCAGACTGAGAGCAAGAGAGACAGAAGCAGAGACAGAAGCAGAGCAAGAGGGCCAGAGAGCCAGAGCTGGAGAGCCAGAGCATGAGCCTGAACCTGCTTCATAGGTCTCTCCTGACTGACCTTGGGTCTGTCAGCTTGCATCGGATCTCCGTGTCCGTGTCATTATTTTGCCTGCCAGACATCCCGTGGTTCGGGACCCACATCTCTGCTGAGGCTGGTCCCCAGCAACAGTTTTGTTTCTTAAATTCAGCATATGAGTGAAATCATATGGTATTTGTTTCTCTCTGACTGACCTATTTCACTTAACATTATAATCTCTAGCTTTATCCATGTTGTTACAAATGGCAACATTTCATTATTTTTATGGCTGAATAATATTCCACTCTATATGGAATAATATATATATATATTATAATATTATAATCCATCTATATATGGACATTATTTTTATGGCTGAATAATATTCCACTGTATATGGAATATTATATATATAATATATACCACTTCTTTATCCATCCATCTATATATGGACATTTGGGCTGCTTCTATAATTTGGCTATTATAAATAATGCTATAACAGAGATGTGCTTATCCTTTCAAATTAGTGATTTCATATTCTTTGAGTAAATACCCAGTAGTGGAATTATGGGATCATAGAGTAGCTCTATTTTTAATTTTTGAAGAACCTCCATATTGTTTCCCACAGTGGCTGTGTCAGTTTTCTTTATTACCAACAGTACAAGAGGACCCTTTTTTTCTCCACATCCTTACCTATACTTGCTGTTTCCTGAGGTTTTTTTTTTGAGATTTTATTTATTTGACATAGAGAAACACAGTTAGAGAGGGAACACAGCAGGGGGAGTGAAAGAGGGAGAAGTAGGCTTCTCACCAGTCAGGAAGCCCGATGTGGGGCTCAAGCCCAGGACTCTAGGTTCATGATCTGAGCTGAAGGCAGACACTTAATGACTGAGAAACCCAGGTGCCCCTTGAGTTTTTGATATTAGCCATTCTGACAGGTGTGAGATGAATTCTCATTGTAGCTTTGATTTTAATTTCCCTGATAATGAGTTGAACATACATTGAACATCTTTTAATAAGTCTGTTGGACATCTGCATATCTTATTTGAAGAAATGTCTCTTCATCTTTTCTGCCCAATTTTAATTAGATTATTGTGTGTTTTTTTGGGTGCTGAATTTTATGTATTTTATACATTTGGGAGACTAATCTTTCACCAGATATGTCATTTGCAAATGACCCATTTGCATATTCATATCCCATTCAGTAGATTGTCTTTTAGCTATGTGGCTTGTTTCTCTTGCTGTGCAGAAGCTCTTTATCTGGATGTAGCCAATAGTTTATTTTTTCTTTTGTTTCTCTTGCCATACCTAGAAAGAAAATGCTCTAACTAATGTCAAAGAGGCCTGTGTTCTCTTCTAGGATTTTAATGGTTACAGATCTCACATTTAGGTCTTTAATCTATTTTGAATTTATTTTTGTGTATGGTATAAAAAATGATCCATTTTATTCCTTTGCATGTAGCTTTCCAGTTTTCCCAACACCATTTGTTGAAGAGATATTTTCCCCCTGTTGGATATTCCTTCCTGCTTTTTCAAAAGTTGGTTGATCATATAACTGTGTATTTATTTCTGGGTTTTCTGTTCTGTTTTGTTAATCTTTGTGTCTGTTTTTTGTTCCAATACTGTACTGTTTTTATAACTATAGCTTTGTAATATGCATGGAAGTCTCAAATTGTGATGCCTCCAGCTTTGTTTTTCTTTTTGACAGTTGCTTTGGCTATTCAGGTTCTTTTCTGGTTCCATACAAATTTTGGGATCTTTCATTCTAGTTCTGTGAAAAATACTCTTGGTATTTCAATAGGGGTTGAATTGAATGTAAATTGTTTTGGGTAATACAGACACTTTAGTAATTTCTTTCCTTCTAATCCATGAGCATTAAGTGTCTTTTTATTTCTTTGTGTCTTCTTCAATTTTCTTTATCAGTGTTTTAGAGCTTTCAGACTACAGGCCTTTGAACTCTTTGGTTAGGTTTATTCCATGTATTTTATTATTTGGGGTACTATTATAAATGGGTTTGCTTTCTTAATTTCACTTTCTGATGCTTCATTATTGGTGGATAGAAATGTAAAAATTTTTCTGCATTGATTTGTATCCTGCAACTTTACTGAATTCATTTATCAGTTCTGGCAGGTTTCTGGTGAAGTCTTTCAGGTTTTCACTATAGAGTATCAAGTCATCTGCAAATAGTGAAAGTTTTACTTACCTTTGTCAATTTGGATGATTTTTATTATTTCTTTATGTTCTCTGATTTCTGTGGCCAGGACTTCCAGTATGATGTTGAACAAAAGTGATAAGAATGGACATCCTTCTCTTATGATCTTGGCAGAAATGTTTTGGTTTTCCACCATTAAAGATGATACTAACTGTGAAGTTTATATTAAAGACCAAAAATATATGGTCTTTATTTTATTGAGGTATGTTCCTTCTAAAACTACTTTGCTGAGGGCTTTTATCACGAATGGGTATTTTACAGGGTCAAATAATTTTCTATATCTACAGAAATGATAATTCCAGTCTTTATTTTGTCAAACATATGATCCTTTTCTCTCATTAACGTGATGCATCATGTTTATTGATTAGTAAATATTGAACTCATTAATAAATCTTACTTGTTCATAGTGAATGATTTTTTAAGTATTGTTGAATTTGGTTTGCTAGAATTTTCTTGAGAATTTTTGTGTCTAAGATCACCAGGAACACTGGCTTGTAATTTTCTTTTGTACTGTTTTCTTCATCTGGCTTTGGTATCAGGTGATGATAGAATGAATGAATTTGGAAGTTTTCCTTCATTTTCCATTTTTTAAAAATAGAATAAGAAGACTAGGTATTAACTCTTCTTTAAATGTTTGATAGAATCCATCTGTGAAATCATCTGGTCCTGGAAATTTGTTTCAAGTTTTTTGATGGCTGACTTAATTTCCTTGCTGGTTATTGGTGTGATCAAATTTTCTATTTCCTCTTTATTCTGTTTTGGTAGCTTATATGTTTCTATGAATTTATCCATATCTTCTAGGCTGTCCACTTTATTGGCAAATAGGCTTCTATAATCTTTTTTTATTTTTTATGATTGCTTGTATTTCTGTGATGTTGAGTATTTCTCCTCTCTAATTTGCGATTTTATTTGATATTATTTTTCAAATCATTTCTCCTTTTTTTTCTTAGTAAGTCTGGCTATAGGCTTATCAATTTTATTAATTTTTTCAATGATCCAACTGCTGGTTTCATTGATCTCATATTATTTTTTAACTTCTATATTATTTATTTCCTCTTTAATCTTTATTATTTCCTTAATTCTGCTTGTTTTAAGACTCCTTTGTTTCCCTTTAGCTACTTTATGGGTAAGTTTAAGTTGTTTATTTGAGATTTTGCTTGCTTCTGGAGGTCAGTCTGTATTGATATAAACTTCTATTTTAGGCCTGCTTTTGTTGCACCCCAAAACTTTTTACCATTGCATTTCATTTTCACTTAGATTTATTTTGTGATATCCTCCTTGATATCTTGGTTAATGCATTCATTGTTCAGTGGCATGTTATTTTACCTCCATATATTTTTGTTTTTTTCCAAATTTTTTCTTGTGGTTGATTTCAAGTTTCATAGCACTGTGGTTAGAAACAATGCATTGTATGATTTCAATCTCTTGAATTTGTTGAGTTTTGCTTTTTGGAATAATATATGATCTATTCTGGAGAATGTTCTATGTGTACTGGAAAAGATTGTGTATTCTGGTATTTTAAGAGGTAGTGTTTGAAACATATATGTTAAATTCATCTGTTTTAGTGTGTTGCTCAAAGCCACTTTCCCTTCCTTGTTTTCTGTGTAGAACATCTGTTCACTGATACAAGAGGGTTTTTTAATTCCCCTACTATTTGGGGGGGGGTCTGGCAAGATGGCAGAGGAGTAGGAGACCCTATTTCAATCATTCCACTGAATTAAGCTGGATATCTGCCAGACCACTCTGAATACTCATAAAATCAGCCTGATGTAAGAAGATATATCAGGATCTATACCATCAGAATATTACTGGTGGCCATCTTTGAGGTATGAAGTTGTGAGCTGCCATTCTGTGGGCAGATATAAGAAGATAAATGGAAGGGGGACAGCCACCATAAGTGCTGGGGCTGGGAAGAAGAAATAATGCAAGAACACAAAAGCGTTCTACTCTAGGGCCTGGGCATAGATTCGTAGACAAGTAGCCATGGGGAAATGATGTTAAGGACCCCCCCCCGGCTGAAACCAGGATCTTTGGGGGTTCACATGTGAACTTAGGGCAGCTGGTGGTTTTAGAGGTACAAAAGGCAGAGACAAGCTTGGACCTGGAAGAAAGAGTGGGAGTGCTGCTGTGGGGCACACAACCCAGGTCACTGTGGTTTTTAGCAACACAGACAAAAACAGATTAGTATGGCCTTGAGGGCTTTCTGGAGAACAGTCTTGGATCTCTCTTCTATGAGATGGAAATTTGGACACAGTCACTTCTGCTCTAACTCTTGGAAGGGACAAAGAGACCCACCAGGGAAAGCCACCAGAGAACAAAAGCCCCCCAAAACCTGTTTTCACTGAACCCACCCCCCCCACAAAAGACAGGACAACTCCCTCTAAAGAGGGCAACCTGAGTAACTGCACAGAAGGCCCTCCACCTAGAAGATAGGTTGAAAGAACAAGAGGCCAAGAACCCCAAAGTTCTTATAAAACAGGTGCATCTTGTTTGGATTGTGGTCAATATTTTGGACTCTGTACATTCCTTCAACCACCTCTCACCAGAATGACAATGAGAAAGAATCCACAATTGAGGAAAAATATACAGAAAATGTATGTCTTAAGGGCAGCTAGGGGGAAGCAATCCCTTACATACAGAGGGAGGACTATCAGAATAACATCAGACTTAACCACAGAAACCTGGCAAGCCAAAAATGGCTGGCAAGACCTATTTAGGAAATTAAATGAAAAAAAAATTGCAACCAAGGATAATGGACCCAGTAAGGTTTACTTTCAAAATGGAAGGACTGATAAAACCTTTGAGGACCGCCAAGGCCTAAAAGAGTATGCAATCACCAAGCCAGCATTACAAGAAATATTAAGGAGGGTTCTATAAAAGAGAAACAAACACAAGAGTGACACCGAAGAGAAATTTATAGATTGTAATCTATAGAAACATGAACATTCACACTGAGAGTGATTATTGATAGATATGTTTTTATTTACATCATGTTGCCTGTGACGTTCATGGGTGGTATAAGATAGGTGTTCGATTTTATCTTTCTGCATGTGATTATCCAGTTTTCCCAACGCCATTTGTTGAAAGACAAACTTTTTATTTCACTTCTCTTGGCCTCTTTTTCAAATATTGACCATATATGTGGGAGTTTATTTCTGGGATCTCTATTATATTGAACGGGTCTATTTTTATTCTGGTACCATACTGTTTTAATTACTATAGCTCTACAGCTTGAAACCAGGATGTGAATTTCCTCTGGCTTTGTTCTTCTTTCTCAGAATGCTTTGACTATTCAGCCTTTTGTGGTTCCATATAAATTTTAAGTTTTAAAAAATATTTCTGTGAAAATACCATTGGAATTTTGATAAGGATTACATTAAATTCATAGGTGACTCTGGGGAAGAATATATTTTGATGAATAATTAATTTAGCTCTTTGGGGCAAGATTAGTCTCCATTTCCTCTTGTCAATGTTTACCAGTGTCTGGCACATAGTATATCAGTTATTTTCCTGTTTCACCTACCCTTTTCTTGTGTTGACCTAATTCTTACTGCTGAAAGATAGACATCTTTTAGTTTGAGAAAACTTAGATGCATAGATATTTTCCTTTCTGCCAGACATTCTGTAATTCTGTCTTTACAAAGAACCATTTGTATCTCCAGCCTGAGACTGTTTTTATTAACCTGGTCTAAGCTCTCATGGATTGTCTCTCTTTAGCTGATCTGAAGTTTTTGAAGAGCTAATAGGTAATGCTCCATCTCTTGCTTGAACTTAAGTTGTGATCACTATTTACTTCAATTCAGTACACGCAGTATAAGAGAAATCTACTAGAAGCTTTTTGATACACCCTGGATTGGCATGCATATTTTGGGAAAGAACTAATTATTATTATTTAATGTTCCCCCACCTGTTCAGGTTAAAAATGGGGATAGAAGCCAAGAAGGAAAATGGCACTTGTCTGAGGTCACACTGGCAGGCAGTGACAGAGCTAAGATTAGGGCCTATATCTACTAATAACATTAAGATCTTTCTTTCATACTATCTCCAATGATGATATAGTCATTTTCTAGGTGCCTAAAAAGGTGGTTATAGGACAATATGGTGATAAAGATATAGAAGTATGTTTAAAAATAAAGTCCTCAGTTCTGTCACTTAGTATCAAAGGTCCCTTCCAATTATTATCATCTTTTCTGGACTGTGAGCTTCTTAAGGGCAGGTCCCATATCTGATGCATTTTTATATTGTAGTAGGTATTAGATTTGTTTTGTTTAATTAACAAATGACTATTGAAGTAACCAGACTATAATAATATACTTAAAAAGATTTGAGAATCTAGTATTTTTTAAACTTACTTGCAAACTTTACAAAAACATTACCAAAGCCATGATCTCTATAGTTACAGTGTTCTCTTGAAGGCTCCTTCCTTCTTCAACAGTTTATTAATTCTGGAAAGAGTTTAAGTAGGGAGAAGGCATACTCAGAGAGTGCCTTGTCTCAATCTAGATGTCTTAAGGCTTCAAAGGGCCCAGAATTGGAATTTGGTCACTATTCTGCAAAGTAACCTAGTACAAGAACATTCCTGTTAATCTTTGAAGACTAGTGATTGGCAAAGTTACTGTTTTCTTTTTTTTAAAAAATGGGCACATATTTCATGGAGCCCTGGGTGTTATATGTAAATAATGAATCTTGGAACACTTCATCAAAAACTAATGAGGTACTGTACAGTGACGAACATAACATAATAAAAATTAATTTAAAAAAGAAATTTTCTTAAATTTCCCTGTGTAGCAGCTCCCTCTGGGAGGCAGGTCTGGGCACAGACATCCTGCTCCGACTTGACTTCCTCAACTGCTGAAAAAAGACGCAAAAGAACAACGCTCTGCTACCAGAGAATTGCAGCCTGATAGTCTGGTTGCCATTGAGACAGGCCTCTAGCAGGGGGGCCGAGAGACTCAGCCTAGGTAGAAGGACTGAAGGGGAACGACACGC